>SNQJ01S0060183.1:18531-60879 GCA_010110895.2 Picea sitchensis
AAGCAAACAAAAAAAGAACACAAAAGGAAAATATGTACATAATATACAAGGGTTGTCATCAAGCAAATTATCTTTTCAGGGCTTGGCCATTCACCGGATAGGTGTCAGGCTGCCCTTCAAGATTCTGCAATTGAAAAGAACTGGGACCCAACTTTTCAGCAATTAAAAATGGTCCAAGCCACAAGTTTTGAAATTTTGTGTGTTCTCCCTTTCCCTCATGCGGTTTGTCCCACTTCAAGACGAGATCGCCTACTTCAAAATTCCTATTAGAAGTAGAGTTGGAATCGAACCATCTTTTAACCAATTGTTGATGTTGATCTAACTTACGTTTAGCTTGGGCTCTTACCTCTTTTAGCTTTATCAAAGCGTTAATTCAATTTTCCAAAGGGGGACAATCTTCTTCTTGGACTTTCTGTGACAACTAAACTGAAGGAAGAAGAATGTGAGGTGGAAGAAATGCTTCTCTGCCATAAGCACAGAAAAAGGGGGAGTTACCTACATCAGCTTTTGGTGTTACCCTATCAGCCCACAATGCGTTTAACAGTGCATTGTGCCAATTCTTGTGATTTTCAACCACCGTTCTCTTGATGATCTTGATCAAGTTCTTGTTTGTTGATTCTGCCAATCCGTTGCCCTGGGGGTAATAGCTAGTAGAATACTTCAGCTTAATTCCTTTTTCCAAAGTGAACTCTCTCATCTCAAGAGAGGAAAAGTAAGAAGCATTATCGAAAACTAAACAGTCAGGGATACCGAAGCGAGTGATAATATTCGAATTTAGAAAGGCAATTGCCCGACTGGTGATGACAGTTCTTAGCGCAACAGCTTCATACCATCGAGTAAAGTAATCTGTGGTTGTCACAATAAACTTGTGCTGTTGTGAGGACGTGGGGTTAATTGGACCTATGATATCAAGGACCCACTGCAGAAAAGGGGAATCTACTGAAACGGGCTGCAAAGGAAAGGTTGGTTTTCGTAATCGCCCTGATGCTTTCTGACAGATGATACATTTACGACACAAGGCGTGGGTGTCTCTAAAAAGTGTTGGCCAGTAATAACCGGCTCTCAAAACTTTATGAGCAGTGGTGTCACCACCAAAATGACCACCAACTTCTCCTGCATGCAACTCTAGCAAGACTTTTTCTGCTTCATCTTTTTCGAGACAACGCATCAGTACGCTGTCAAAACTCTGACAAAACAGGATACCATTAACCAGATGAAAGGAGGCAAAATTCAGTCTCAACGCTCTTCTTTTGGTGGGGTCAAGGTGACGGGGGGCTGACCCATGCTCAAGACAGAATCTTATATCGTCGTACCAAGGACTAACAGGGTTTTGTGCGCAATAGATTAGACTTTGATCACTTTGTCCTAGGTTTGACGTATCACTTTCTTCTTGCTGTCCTGCTGCTGAATCAGCGACTAACTTGCATAACCCTTGGCCTCTCATTATTTGAGTTGGGGTGATTTCCAAGTCGTACTCCTGCAAGGAGGTGACCCAGTTGGCCCTCTTTTCTCCTAGTTCCTTCTGCACTAACAAGTTCCTCACGACTGGGTAGGGGACAATGACTTTCGTCCTTGACCTCAAAAGATAGGACCGGAAGTGCTTAACTGCTTTGAAAACAACGTAGGCTTGTCGATCTACCACTGGGTAATTAAGTTTAGCGCCTTTGAAAGCAGAGCTCATAAAGGCAATGGGTACTTCATTGTTCTCGACTTTCTTTTGGGTTAGGACGGCGACATAGGAATGGTCAGAAGGAAAAGTGTAAAGTGTAAAGTCTTGGGAAAAATCCGGGCTCATGAGAGACGGAGCGTCTATTATGGCCTTCTTTATTTCATCAAAATATTGATTTTCTAGGGGTCCCCAGTAATATTGGGTGTCTTTCTTAATCAAATTCTGTAAAGGCCTGACCATTTCGGAGAAACTGGGGACAAATCTTCTCACGAAGTTGATCTGGCCTAAGAAAGACTGCATAGATTTTTTGGATGTAGGAGGGGGAAGTTTTTCGATGACTTGAGTCATTTCGGGGTCAATAATCATCCCTTCACTAGACACAATGAATCCTAAGAGTTTACCCTGTTCTACTGCAAAGATGGATTTTTTGGGATTCAAGGAGATGCCGTATTTACGACATCGTAGTAGGACGGCTCGTAAGTGAGCTAGATGATCGTTTTTGTTTTTATAAAATACAGTCACATCATCTAAGTAAACTACGATGGACTGATTGATTAAGCCTCGGAAATCAGTGTCCATCGCTCTCTGAAAGGTGGCTCCAGCATTAATCAATCCAAAGGGCATTTTGCGATAAGCATAAGTGCCCCACGGAGTACGAAAGGTAGTTTTTAGTTGGTCTGGTGGAGACATCAGGACCTGGTTGTACCCCGAGAAACCATATAGTAAGGATAGCCTCTCAGAACCAGATACCTGTTGAAGGATCTGTTCCATAGGCGGGACAGGATATTTGTCTTTATCAGACGCTCTATTAAGGTTTCGGAAATCGACGCAGAGTCGAATTTCCCCATTTTTCTTCCGGACTGGGACAAGATTGGAAACCCATTGAGTGTGCCTAATAGGAAAAATTATCTTAGCATTTAGGAGCTTATTCAATTCTTTTTGAACGGTCGGTTCAAGTTTGGGATGCATTTTCCTCAGTTTTTGTTGAAAGGGTAAGGTTTGGGGCTTTGTAGGGATGACATGTTGTATGATATTAGGATCGAAAGTTTTGAGGTCATCATACGTCCATGCAAAGACATCTTTAAATTCTTTGAACAATTTAATAAATGCAACTTTTTCTTGTTGAGAACATCCCAACCCTAGATTAATGCACTGAGGATTTTCATTGGTTCCTAAGTTTACTTTTTCATAAGATAATGAGGAACTATTGGTTTTACAATTGACCGTCTTTGTAAATTTATCTTGAAAATCATAAAACTTCTCTAATCCTATTACAGATTTAGGGATCGATTTTACCACATCCGATGAAGATTCAGGAGTTCTCAGATCTGGTATTACCGTGAAATCACGCAAATTGTCATCGTGCGTGTGTTCGTCTATCACCGCGCCTTGAAAGGTTTCTTCCATGTGGAGAAAGTTAATAATCTGTTGATCGTCATCAAATACTCTCCAGTTCTTGATGTTGTCGGGAATGGATGGCCGGAAAATCATCTCAATGGAGAATGCATCTGGAGACAAGCCTTCTGCAGGAAGAATTTTAGAAGCTACATTAGCTAATAAATCTGCTTCAGAGTTATTCAATCTAGGAATAGAATTTATATTGAAAGCTGAAAATTTGTTCATTAAATTCCATACCTCAGAGTGGTAGCTTTTGAGATGCGGAGACAAACAATGGATAGAATATCTTACCTATCTAACCACTATTTCAGAGTCACCAAAGAAGGTTAAATATTGAATGTTCATATCCAAAGTTTTTCTGAGACCTTGCTGTAAAGCCTCATATTCTGCAGTATTATTAGTACATTCAAATTCCAACCTACATGCTATCAATGTTTTGTCACCTTCCGGATCGATAATAACGCAGCCTGCTCCGGCTCCTTCTTTTTACTTTGACCCGTCGAAATACAAAGACCAAATTTGATTTGCATCAGGTACATAGGATCGTTGCATTGAAGCTGCCAACTGCATATATTCTACAATCTCGAACTGTTGTTCTGGATTGGTGATAGGTGAAGCCTCGGCCATGAAATTGCTGAAGAAGGTGTCCATCCCTTATACTTCAGGTGAATCAGCAGAAGGTGTATACGGTTCGTTGGGATCGTTCAAATCTGTGACCGTGAATTTAAGGTAGCGCTCACGATTTACTTTGATTTTATTAGGCTTGTCGTCTTCTGGAAGCCATAGATGGGACCGATCTGTCACGAAATAAACATGCAGCTGTTCGGACCAGTCCCTGCTTAAAAACAGACCATACACTTCTGGAATATCCACAACAATTATATCAATAACTTGATGAACCTTGGGGTTAGATGATAATCTAATAAGCACATTCTTTAGTTCGCCTATAACTTTGACATTTGTTCGATCAAGTTGTATGATTTTTAAAGTCGAGGGTTCAACTTCAGCGTTAATTTTCTGGAAAACAGACCAAGGCATCACATTGGATGACGCCCCTGAGTCTACCATACAATTGTGCACGTTTCTATTAAATATCTCGAAATTTAATAGAAATGGAGGTACATTTTTGCGAGTACTAAGAGTAGTGGCTTGCGGCTTTTACTCGCAGTTTCTATGGCTACTTTATCTACATTATTTACATTATTTACATTACTTACAGGAAGGCTTCCTTTATCTTGAGGATCGGGACTGTTTTTAGTGGAAGTCTTCTGGGGAGCTTTGTTTTGCACAACCTTGTTACCATTAGAATTACCATTTTTTCCATTCTCCGAGATATTTTGCAACATTTTTTGTAATAAAAACGGAAACTTCAAAAACTCATAAATAGAAATGTTAGCCCTTAACTTTTTAAGATCTTCAACAACATGATAATCTAAGTTGGGGTTCACATTACTCTGTTTAGTCTCAACCAATTTAGATTGCTTTGGAGGCGAAGTTGTAGTGTTTTCGGTAGAAGGTTTGTTTGCAGTCTTACTCCTGGTATTATAAGGATGAACTGTCTCGAAGTTGGCTTGAAAGATGCTATCCGAGAAGTGTCCAAAAATGTTTGGAGAAGACTCTTCTTCTTGAATTGTCTCTTGTTCGACTACCTCCTCAGGGATCTCAGGAGGCATCAAGTTATCTTGGGCTTCTAGAATTGTTTGAAGGGCGCATTGCAAACTTTCTAGATTAAGGCCTTCGGTGGTGGGGTTAGGTCGGTTGGTGGGAAAAGGCTTCCGGAACATGGTTTTGTAAGGCCCTTTGCTTGAAGAAGCTTCTTCGGTCGACCTTTTCAAGTCTATAACTTGATTTCACAGTTTTTGAACAACTTTGGTTAAGTTTTCCAAATCAGAGTTTTCAGGTTGTGTTTTACTTTGAGTGGGTCTGGGGAGGATTTCAATCTTCTTTTTGGAAGAATAACTAGTCTTAGTTTCGTTACTAGTAGAGTCCTTAAGACTAAGTATGTATTTTTCAATCTCGCAGGCCTCCTCGAAGGCTTCTAACAACGTGGCTTTCTTAGATCGTTTAACCCAAATAGCTATACTCTGATGCAAAGATTTAGTGTAGTATGCTACTATAAGACTTTCAGAAGGCATAAAATCTGCAGGGATTCGGTTTTTAAGTGTTAAGAATCTTTGATTAAAGTCTTTAACTTTTTCTTTTGGGTTCATTCTTAAGCTAGAAAGGTCCATGACTAGGAATTCCAGAGGCTTACCGTCTCTGAACTTTTCCAAAAAGCATGACTCAAACTTTTCCCAAGACATGATGGTATGGGGTTGTTGGGAAAAGTAACATGTTGATGCATTACCCTCGAAAGTATACGGGAACAACCTACAGACAACGTCTTCATGTTCGACATTGCAGAGTCTTATGGCTAACATGAACTTTTTAATGTGATGTTCAGCAATCTGTTTTGAGTCAGGATCAAACTTCAGAAACCATTTCTCCGGGTGCTTAGGTAAAGGATGTTGAGCTCCAGGTACAGCTACAACATCCTGATCAAGCTAGGGTCTAGCAGGGTTGTTCTGATTTTCCATTGGGGTAATGGGTGTGGAAGGCTGAGAAGGGGAATTACCTTTGTCAAAGGAATCTCCTCCAGAAGAGGAAGGAGATGATGGAGGTGGTGAAGGAGGTATTCCAGATCCTCCTGTAGTATGATTTAATATTGGATCTAAGGGATTCACAGTGAGGTTAGTGTCACCTAATTGTTCCTTGATATCAGAGAAATCCAAAGGTTGACCCCACGGACGGTTAGGTTGCCTCAAACGGGTTAAGGCACTATGTGTTTTTATCAGAGATTGACGGACAATCTCTTGTATGTCACCACCTGTAGGATTAGGGGTTGCTGGATCAACTGTGATCTGTGGATCGTCGGTTGAAGTAGTTGTTGTTTGAAGGGGAATATTATCGTTTGAATGGCTTCTGGTCACTATAGGTGAGTGATTAGGTGGTGGAGGAGTCTTGCGACCGCCTCGTGCCATTAATTAAGTTCAAACCCTCCTTCTAGCGCCATTTGTTGATAGGCGAAATCGACCGTCCATCAACTGAGAGAGTGGAACCGGTCCGGGGTTGTCTAATAACCCAAGCCGTTTGGGATGAACCACCCTGACAGGTTTAGCGGCTCCGTTAGCTGATCTAAGGTCCTAAGAAAACAGAAAAAGGAAAACTAATCTACAATAACTAATCTAACTAAACAAACTAATAAACTAATCTAACTAAAACTAACTATTAAAACAAACTAAACTAAAACTAATTATTAAAACAAACTAAACTAATCTAACTATTCTATATATACAATCTACTAACTACTACTATACTAAATCTAACTAATTAACTAACTAACTACTAACTGAAATATAACTTATTCACAAAATGTACAGTATCTACAATTTACAGATTTAAATAAAACCTGAAAAACTCATTAATATTCTTCCCTAAGACAGAGAAAGATGTTTTTGTTGATTTTATAATTTTATGAACATAAATAAAACATAAATCTAACTAAACTAAATCACTAATCTAAACTACAAATACATCTAACTAAAATACTAATGTTATACTAACAAATTAATGAAAATAAATTACAAACTGACTTGGAGAAACGCTCCAGATTTGTCCTGTGTATGATGATTGTTTTAGCTGATCGGAGGGATGAAACCCGCACCGAATTATCCAGGAGCTTCTCGTAAACGATAAGTTGCAGTGGTCTTCAAGTTTGTTTATAGGACAAACAAGACATAAAAATAACAACAATCTTATGATTTATAAACCTTTACAATTAGGTAAACCCGTATGCAAAGACTTATACGAAATAATTCAATTGATGAAGAAGAGAAATTTGTCATTCATTAACTGAATAGAGTAATTGTTGTATTTTTAAGTAATGAAAGAAATCATACATGGATCATATTAATTAAATCATATCATTCTGCAAAAGACCATGATAGAAAAAGTAGTCTATAATCAATTGCTAATGACATGCATAAACTTGAAACAAAAGATTGATATTATGAAAAGCGAAAGTTGTAGCAGAACATCAACTTTTGTCTCAGTTTGTATTAGGAATCCATAACCTGGTTCTCCCACAAGTGAGGATGCTCCTTATTACAAAAAATAATAAGTATTTAAAAGGTTTTCCACAGGGTAAAACCTCCTTGTGGAAGTTATCAAAACTGTTTACATAAATCTGGGAAGATATCCCAAGTTTAACTAAACCAAGAACCTAAAATAAAACTAAAACACACAAATATTCCCCTAGATTGTCCAGCATGTCCCATGCAATTCGAATTTACCTGAAAAGGGTAAAAAATGGACAAGTTAGAAGGATCCGTTATTAATAAAATAATAAAAATCTAATTCTACAGGCTAGCTACAGAATCTTGCGATTTTGTAGCTGGTCTAAATAAGACACAAAATCAGCATTAAAATCGATTGAAAATCTTTTTAAAGAATTAAATTCAATTATCATCCAATAACTATTTGAAAACGAATCTTTGAAATTGAAACGGTTATACCATTCGAAATCAAACATGATCAATATCGATCAAATGATCATAGAGATACGCATACTCTGTTGCTTTTGTTACCTCAAATTTGAACAAGCAGAATCATAATAAACAGTTGTGAAATCGTTTGATATCAATTTGAAACCGATATAATCAAAACAAATCATGGGCAATTGTTATGTTACCTTATCAACAGGAGATACGATCGCATCCAGACCAGATCATTTTCAAATCGTTACAATTGTGGTGTCATAGCAAACGATTCATGCCACGAGTGGATTAACTCAATACTGGCGTGTAAATGAAATCATAACAAGATCAATCAGTTAGTAACAGAGTTCGTAAGAATTGGCCGATTGTTTGTTATGCAAATTGGGGCAGACAAAATCATCACGAGATCATTTCTTGAATGTATTTTGAAACGACTATTACCTAAATTTCCTCATACGAATTTAACAAAATGACATTAGTCGAACTGAGTAAACAAACTCGTTTGAGAACAGAACTGTAGTCAAATCTATTTTTTAATACGAATGCAATTCATAAAATTCGACCAAACTAACTGAAGATACGGCTATCCAATCAAGCGAATCAAATGGCAGGGGTTTAACATAGTTGTCGTAGATCGAAACCGTTCCATGATTCGGGCATGAATATCATTCGCACAGGCTTCAAGTGAGAGTATTGTTTCCATGAAAACAGAGTCATTCTTTCCACATTGAAATCGAACAGAGTTGTATTCCCAATTTAGAAAATTATATGACACAGCAAATTAAAAGATCATAACAACCAAACTCATGAAATCATTCACCAATCCCAGCATACAAACCATAACGAAATCAAATCCAAACATGATCGTATTCTAAGTTGAGCATGAAAAAACTTCCTGTTCAGAATATATACAAAACAAATTCCAATGAAAGCAAACCACCAATTTCGTTAACTCAATCAGACAAACGAGTAAATCAAATCCAATTGAAGACCAATCAAATCCGATAACAATCTATCAGTGGCTAAACTGGCAATGATCAAATCATATATCCAAGATGAAATTTCATTTATTTTTAGCAAAGCGAAATGTATACAGGATGAACACATTGTGACAGAGCCATTTCGAAATATAAATAGAGCTATTCGAAGACCAAATTCCAAACACTATATTAATCCTGGTTATTCACAAAACAAAAATGATATCAAAATCATACCTGTATGATGAGCAGACGGATTAATCATGACAATTTGGAGTTGACAATGGCAGTGGTTGATTCAACATTTTTGAAAACGATGGAGCTGGTTGTCTTCTGCTTCTTATCAGTTGCTTGGAGCTAGTTTCTTTTACTGGTCAATACTGCAATTTGATCTTCCAGTGATTGGATTTTTTATTGGAGTATGGGAACGTCGATGTAGTATCGTTCCAGCCATAAATCACATTGGTTACAGGGCGAATGTGTGGGTTTCGAAAAATCAAGTGAGGGTTTGATTACATTGCCAAGGGTTTCATTATGCAATTTGATACCAGGGTAGCTAGGATTATTTCTTAAGCAAGGGGGAAGATTCGAAACGAAATCATAAGGTGGCTCGGGGCATAAACCCTGTGAGTAAGGGTACTCACTAGCTAAAACAAATTCTATGTCAGAGTCTGAATCCTCACTAAGGACTATGGGATTCCGCTCGATAGAGGGTTTAGGTTTGTTTCTAGCGATCCTTGAAATAAGTCGAGCGTTCCTTTTACCCTTAGCAATAACAGTAGGGTTTTCCTTGGCCCTTTTGCCTACTAGCTTTTTAATAACCTCAGCCTTCTCTGTTGTAACGTCAGGTAAGTCCACATTAGGTTTGACCGAGGGTTTAGGTGAGGGAAGTAGGACATGGAAGGGTACGGCTGGCTGAACATTGGTTTCATTAACCACAGGCTTGTCAACCTGGATAGGGTCTGTATCATCAAAACCATTTCGAGCGATGAAAACTCTCCAGCTATCACCATGTAAACTCAAGTGATAAATAATGATGAGTTTAATTAGTCCATGATGGAATAGGCTATTGTCGGCCTTTTGCCTTTTAAACCTTTTAGACATTTTATATAGGCTGCGCTGAAAGTAAAAGGGCATATTCAACGGGTATCCCATAAAATTCATTAACAAACGCAGGTGGTAGAGAAACACGAGTCCATAACGACCTTCACAGGTCACGAACTGTTTGACTATTATGAAAATATCATGCCATTGATTTTTCAGTGCAGATATGGGCATACCTCTGTCACAAGAGGTGACCTTTCAGGAGACGAATAGTAGTGTCCATGGAACCTCTTCCACTTTTGAATTTTTTGAACCAGCGTTGGCTCGTGGCAGGTAACCCTGTAGCGGAACTGATAAACTTCTCATCGATTTCCAACTGTATGTCACCCACCTTGGCTCTACAACCATCGAATGTTAGAGCGAACTGTTGTGCCACCAATAAGTTAAAACCATCAAATCTCTGCACGAAGGTAAGCCAACCATTATCCTTCAAATCTTTCAGGGCATTGTCAAATAACAACAAGGCTTGGCTGTCGTTTTGTTTGATTCGCACCACCGATGCCATGGAGCCGAGCACACAGTAAGTCCAGGGTTTGGGTCATAGCACACACAGGAGAAATATGCACGAAGGGTTACTCGAGCTAACAGAGGTAAACGAGGGTGAGGGATAGGAATAAATTTCATCGTGCAAAGGTGGTGGAGCTTATCTCTGCCATTCATAATAGTTATTGCCAAAGTACAACCGTCGGCTCATAGCTGTTCTACCCATTATGGTATAGTTCAACAATCATGTCATTCACCCAACCAATGAAATCAGTGGTAAGTGTATAAACCAACGCACACAATTGAAACATTATGCCATAGTTTTAAACCATCAACATATGATTTGAAACCAATGCCAAATATTTAACCATGCGCCAATGTATCAGCTCATATCAATAGTTTAACCAATGTGCCAATGGGTGTTCATATAATCAACATACCAATAGTTATGAAAGCACGAACATAGGCATTATATTAAAAGATATATATATGAAGGATTTAACCATAACACCTATGTATTTTCATAAAACCAATGGTCAAGTAGGTCAAATAAAATGCAAATCCAAATGCCAATGCATTA
Organism: Picea sitchensis; assembly: GCA_010110895.2. Taxonomy (NCBI): domain Eukaryota; kingdom Viridiplantae; phylum Streptophyta; class Pinopsida; order Pinales; family Pinaceae; genus Picea; species Picea sitchensis. The sequence continues at coordinate 29,278 of SNQJ01S0060183.1, forward strand.
CAAACTCAATGAAACCAAGTCACACAATCAATCCAAGAATGTCCAATGAGTATAGTTCGAAAGTTTTGCCAGCTGTATAATGATAAGTGAAAGTTAAATGCAATAGGAATATTGACAAGAAAGACAATGACAGTTCAAGTAGTGATTTTAATGCGACTTCGAAAGACTAAGTTTTCACGCTTACAGTCGTGAAAACAAAACAAAGGTAAATGTGCAAATGTCGCAAAATAAAAATGTCGTTTATTTGAAAATTGCGACGAAAAAAATGATGTTTGCAAAACATTGGCGTAGGCAGCTTATAAGACAATAGAAAAATGTGAATTGGCTGCCAACACCTACCTACTGACTTTGAACTACCCAAGTGATTTATCTCCATCCAAAGCTAGAACACTAAAGCTACATGCGGTCAAATACTGTATATCTGAGGATAAATTGTTTTGGAAGGACCCACTTAGCTTCCTGTTGGTCTGTTTGGTTGAATCTGAAACAGAGAAGGTCATAAGTGAATTCCACGAAGGAGTGTGTGGGGGACATCACGCTTGGAGAGAAACAACTTATAAAATCCTGAGAGTAGGGTATTATTGGCCTAAACTTTTCTCGGAGGTAAACGCCAAAGTTAGGGCTTGCGATCCTTGCCAACTATTCCCAGGCAAGCATAAAATCCCAAGATTACCTTTAGTTCCAGTCAAACCAGAGGCTCATTTTCAGCAGTGGGGATTGGATTTTATAGGCGAAATTAACCCCCATTCCAGCAATCAACACAAATGGATCCTAACCACCACAGATTATGTTACTAAATGGGTAGAGGCTATTCCTACCAAGAGGGCTACAGATTCAGTGGTAATAGATTTTCTAGAAGAAAATATTTTATCTAGATTTAGCTACCCCTGAAAGATAGTAACAGATAATGCTCAGGCTTTTAAATCTATGGCTATGATCAGTTTTTTCCAAAAGTGCAATATTGTACTCAACCATTCTACGACATATTATCACCAAGGAAATGGACTGGCCGAATCTTTGAACAAGATTCTGATCAACATAATTAAGAAAGTATTGAATGAGAACAAGAGATCCTGGCATATACATTTAAAATACGCACTATGGGCAAATCGGATTGGCACAAAAAAATCCATCGGTATTTCTCCTTTCCAGATGGTATACGAGACTGACGTGGTATTACCTATAAACTTGGCACTTCCCATGATGAAACTATGGCAAGATGAGAAAGAAGAACCAAACCACGTCACAAGGAGAATAAATCAGCTGATCGAATTACAACAACACAGGGTCGATGTGGACGAAAGATTGCAAAAGTATCAACACGACGTGAAAATATTATTCAACCGTAAGACAAAAGATAGAGAGTTTATTCCAGATGATTTGGTCATAAGATGGGATGATAGTAAGGAAGATTTGGCGAAACATGGTAAATTCGATCATATTTGGTATGGACCATTTAGAGTCGCAACTTCCGAAGGAAAAAATTCATTTTTATTAGAAAATCTGGATGGTAAAATCTTCAACGCCCTTGTCAACAAGCGTTATCTAAAACACTACATGACATAATTAGTTCTCCAAGGTTTTCCATTGTATATACCGACTTGTATTTGTTGTCTATTTCATGATTCCCTTGAGGTAAGTTTTCAATTTTTATTAATTAGGTCAACATAAATAGAGATACGCGGTTTTCAAACACATTTAATTCTTTTAAAGGACACTCTTTTTGTTTGCAGGATTTTGGTTTGCAAACTAAACGAATGAAGGGAGAAAACAGAAGGTCATGTATCGGAGATTTGCATTCACCGAAAACAGGTGAAAAAAAAGGTTTTCGGTTATTTTAAAAATGGTAAGATAAAGGTATGAACTCCTGATAATTATGTTCCTTAAGAAAGAAGAGATCTCCAAAATATCATAAAAGTCCCATAAATCTGATGTTTTTACTCAATTGATTATTAAAAAGTATAGTTACTCGCTCTAGATCCAAATATTTTTAACTTAAAACACAAATAGGTGGTACTAAAACAAACAGAAAGTGAAGCATCTCTGGGGAAGGGCTTTCAAAAGGTGGTTTTAATTTTTGACCCCTGCTCCTCAACATAAAAACATCTGTCTGTCACCTTTCTTTTTGTCTTCAGATTTGTCTTCTTAAAAATGCCAAATGTCTTTTCATATTTATATACATAGGGAGAAGAGATTATGTTTAAACTCTAAAATCTATAAGCGTGTTTTGGAAAGAAGGTTGGTTTTCACAACTCCTCGGTCTCTTACTAAACAAGTTATGCGTAGGTGGATCCTGACGTTTCTAGGTTTTTCAACAGTTTCGAAAGGTTAAGGCTTACTCGAATGAAAAACCCTAGAACAATGTTTCCCATTTTTCTCCCTGTGGACCAAGGTGTTGTGAAAGTCAAAGGAAGGTTGGCATCGAGCAATCAAAGTAAGTTGATAGACCTACATTGCAAAATATTACGCAGATATCACCCCTCATACAATCTGATCGCCCGGGCCACTTCGTATTCTAAAAAGGAAATTATAAGACATATCATGAAAGGAAAGTCATATCTAATTGTACATCTAGTCTGAAGAGATGATGAAAGGAAATTCAGAAATGATTGCCCTCATCTCAGCATTTAAATGCATAAATACATTTCGAAGTGGTGAAAGGAAATTCAGCAAAAAAAGGGGGGCAGATAACTTCACCAGGGTACTGAACAGGCTCGCTGGTAGTGAAGCAATATCACTCGGCTCTGGTAATCAACTTTATCGAGACTGGATCCACATCCTAAGTCCATACGGGACTCCTCAATTAAAAAATGCAATAATTTTCGTTGGGTGTAAGCCAAAAACTTTAAGAGCTGTTGGATTTCTTAGAACTGTTTTGATTTGTCTTAATGCAGACCTAAACTCAGTAAAGAGAAAGAGAAAGTTGAGAAAGGAACTGTCGCTGAGTGAGAAATATATTTGAATATTGAAAATCCTTACAGCAGTGAAAGACAAAAATCTTTTCTTCCCTCTGTTTATTTTTCCCTAAAGCAAGTTTCACAGAAGTGAAACCAGTGACTCCATTTACACAATACAGGCACGTGGTCTACTGTTCTTCCCACCTCACAAGGAAATGGGATCCCTAGTTGGAGCCTATGTTGGAGCCGCCTTTTTCATTTTGGTTCAAATCTATTTTAAAGTTCAAATGACAGTTTTTAAGTTCTTTTTCACTTCGTGACATTCACCTAATGAAAATATCAGTACTCTCGACATACGAAATAGCGGGAGTTGTGATGTTTCATAAGTTACCACTTTTATCGTTAAAACAAAGGTTGTTTCTCTTTGTACCTCAGAATATCGCTCTTCGGGAGTTACAAGTCACAATATTTACAAACCCCAATGTGCGAGGTCGTGAAAAGTTTCAAAATCTTACCTCAGGTGAAATTTAAGAGTGGGACCATGTAAACCCCAGTCAAATGCTGTCGGGATTTCGCGTCTCGGCGTTCACTCCCTACTAAAAAATTACCACTAAAACTATGAAAGACGAAGCCACACAACTTTTATCTAAGTAAATCAGGTTAGAGTCAAGGTTGATTAGTCTTGACCATGATTTAAGCTCCTTGGGATTTCGCGACTCAACATACTTCCCTCCCCAAAGCAATACCTTTGAAGTTCCGAGCCGCGAAGTCGCGATATAAATTAAATCGTAATCGATTAAAACACTTAATTCTAGTTACGACCTTGCTTAATTAAGTATAATCATCACAATCTTGGGTTTTAGAGGGTTGAAAGGTTAGAGTTGAAAGTCCCGATACGGAGAACGCCGAAATGATTGATTTAATTCCTGATTAAGGAAGTCAAGCCAACCATAATCAATGTTTAATGCAAATGATAATAATGCACAATTTACGAGGTAATTTCAAATGTTCCTTGCGCCAGCTTGTCCCACGAACCGTCAAATTCTATGGCATTAATTGAAAATAAGGCGAAACGACAAAGTAAGGATATTCTTTTTTATTGCCAAAATCTCTATCTAATTATGATTGGACCGTTCTGTTCGTAAGGACATCAATATGTTAAATGGTCGAAGATATAGATATTTTGCTTCCTATTTTATTTATAAATTTCATTTCTATCCCGCACAGAGAAGTTTTTCTCAGTAAGCTAACTTCTATATGTATACGCATTTTTATTTCAGAAGAGCAAAGTTACAATCCCCTGTCATGGCCCTGCGAAAAGTATCCAAGGTGAGTGCAGAGGTTTTAGGACAAGGGTCTGATAATATTTTGGATACTTCACCTTGAAGCATTGATTGCGTATGAACCTAGTCATACGTCTCAGAGGTGCTTCAATCACAGTTGGTGAACTACTCGGACGATTCCAGTGACAATGAGAGATACGACATGACTACCAAATACAAGAGCGTCGTCCAGGAAGAGATGCACAAAGTAGCGGCTCAGCCACGTATTCTACCTTACTATGACATGATTTGATGGGTGCTAGATCATGTAGACATCCCTACCAGGACCATCATCAACGAGCAAGGGGTCACTGTTGGGACCTTCAGACCGGAAAGCTTATAGGTTATGTACAAATTACCACCCACGTCAGAATTCTTGTACAATGCAGAGTTTCTAGATGGTTTTAAAAAGAAGGAATGCAAGAAATACGCGAAAATTTTATCTGATTTGATTAAGGATTGGGTCTCACACCCAACGAAGTTCAGGGAAAACAACATTGGAATTTATTCCATATCTTCTTTGGAGCCACAGTTCAAATACATAGCGATGATGACCTGTAGATTGTATGGGAGGGAAGACATCACACATTTTTTCCTCCAATGGGTGCCCTTGATATACTTAGTAGCAGAAGGCTCTTCTTTTGACTGTGCTAAAATGTTATCAGATAACCTGACCAGTGAAATTACAGAATATTGGACACAGAAAGAGAGCGGGAAAGTTGCTTCATTTTTTATGTCTACATATCTCATGGATGAAGTATGTTCCATGATGCCTTTTCCCTTGATGAATTGGAGCTGGCCTCCATTGGATGCTGAACCAATCCATGTATACCATTCTAAGCTTTGGGATGACAAGGCTTCAGATTTCGTATACGAAATCTTCAACTAGGTGATGGTACCGATGCATGTTGCCATCTTCGGTAATCAACCACCTAGGATATCAGATAACATCACGGAAAATTTAAGCAGAGTGGCCGATTGGTTTGTGGAGAAAGAATTCTCATACATCAGGGTTTTCGGCACTTCCATCCCTCTGCATGCTTTACCCTTACTTATACCCGACAAGCTGGCTTGTCGTGAAATCGTCAGGAAAACTGTAATTGGCGGTATAAGTAAAGAACTAAAAGGGTATTCAAAAAAGGTATGGCCACCTTTTCCTATTCATTTAAACACCTATTCATTATTAGAATTCGAGCATGCAAAGGCCGAGGCAGCAGCCCTTGAAGATGTAAATTTGGTTCATATCGAATTCAAGAAACACGATCCACACAGGGTTGTGAGTAATCATTTGGCCAGCTGTGGCCTTAAAAGATTCGAGCATGAGAATTTTCCTCATGATGATATTTTCCTAGGCACAAAATCTTATGATGAAGTTTTCGCTCGAATACAAGCCTTGTCACCTGAAGAGAGGGCCGAGGTTCTCAGATTCCAAGAGCATAGGCAGAGTTTCCTTCCTCCAATATTACGAGGTGAATATTCGATGATAGCAGAGGAGCAACAAACAAAATCCGGAGGCTCTTAAGGTTCAGTGCTCGGCCAAGAAGGACAACAAGATAAAGAAGAGCAAGCAGGGGGCCCGAAATAGGAAGCCGAGGCTTCCGGTCCTCCAAGAGAGTCAAATTTGGTCATTACTCCAAGTAAATCTTCTAAACAGATCAAAAATCCCATCACCTCCATTACCCCCCTACATTCTGCAAAGGAAATCCCAGATGCAAGTTGGATTTTGGGTGAAAAATTTACACCTATAGTAGTTGAAGAGCTACCCCCGAATGAATTCTTCTTTGATAAGAAGAGGAAAGTGGTTGTGAGACAAGAATTCTACCAAGAGGCAGGTATTGTCTCTAAGAAATATAAAATTTTAACTGATGGGAAAGATATGAAGAAAGTAGAATTCACGACGCAAATAGCAGGAACATTGGGTGCTTTCGCCATAATGAATCAATATTTAGTCGGGACCATAAAGGATCAGCTAAAACAAAAGAATCGTTTGATCAAGACACTAGAGGATAAATTATCTATAGTAGAGGCCGCTGCGAAAGATCAGGAAAGTGCGACTTTAGAGAAATCAAGAATAAAATATCAAAAAGAAATCGAGCAACTTAAAGTCAATCTCGAACAGACACAGTTGAAGGTTCAGACGAGTCAGACTCAGATAAGCCAGCAGAGAGAATTAATAGACCAACTTCGGGCCAAACTAGAATTCGATGAAAGCAAGGTAATCAATATCAGGATATTTCAATCCCAAGAAATAGAGGTCAGAAAAAGGTTATCGACGGCGCAGTAGGGTTTTCTTGCAAAAGTGGAAACAGTTCAAAGTAGTTTCCAACTCATCGATCAAGTGTTGGAAAACCTCTCTCTTAAAGAAAGGGATGCCGGAGCAACTTGGGTGGCGTTCCAGGAGGCTATTATAGCCACAACGAGAAGAGAAGCAATTGGTAGTTCTAGTTTTCCCATCACAGAGTAGACCAGGGGTAATATCTTGTTGAAAGAATGGGAGCGAAATATATCCTAAGGCAAATAACAAGCTACGAAGCTGAGGAAATCTTCCGAAGAAATTTTCGGTTTGTTAAGTGAAATTTGTTTGGGTTCCGGTGGTGAAAGTGGCATGGAGATACTGGGTCGAATCAATACAGCTAAATATATGCTAAATATCAAGGAAAATGAAGTAAGAGAATTAGTCAAAATATCACAAATAACTCAAACAGACATAGTGCAAATAGACAAATCGCTAATTAAACCGAGTATGCTGTTATTCTCTATCAATGCCAAAGATCAGCATGTGGAGGGAAAGCTGTCGCTATTGATGAAAGATTGTTATATTTTTGAGGCAAATAATCTATAAGAGCCATCTAAGTTGATATCACAACTAGTGGAGAAGTGCATTATTTGCACGGAGCAAGCGAAGAGACAGATTTTGTGTACCAAATGAGAACAGAGATAACGAAACGAAACGTTTCGACTCCTTGATTGTAACTGAAAACCTCTGGAACTATTGAGATTCCAACACAAAAGAATTTTGTATAAATATACATTTTGAAGAAAGAAAAAGGGGCTAGACCTTTTTGATCAATTGTAATAGAGACTCTCTCTTTCAAGACTTAATACAAAGCAATCCAGAGATTCCTAATTCTGTCACAACTGTGTTATGAGTTTTTTATTTCTGTTATTTCATTTTCATTCTTATTTCACTTATATACATCTGATGAATGTTGCATTGCAATTTAGTAACACTTCTACTGCAGTGATTAATCTTTAGCTATCAATTGTTTACAGTTTTTCCTCTGTATCGGCTACTAGAAGGTACAAGACTTGTAAATATTTAGGTTGTCATATTTTATGCTTCATCGGACCATTTCTTATCTTATTTTCTTCTTATGTTTACAGAGTGATATTCTCTCTCGATAGGAGCCTTATTCTATAGACAACTTAATGTTTTTCCCATAATTCATACACCATTTATTTCAAATATAACACAGTTACAGAAAAAGGTCTTTGGTTCGTATTTTTCTTTTAATATTGATTTCTAAAGTTCTCTTTTATAAAATCAAAATTGATACAGCATAAAACTCTCAGATTTCTTTAAATTTTTTGTTCCTCTATGACTGTCCCTGTTGTAAGACAACCCGATATTGAGCCCAGCTTGACAGATCAAACCCATATCGCCTTAAATCTCTTTGATACCATACTTAAAATGGCTAACTCCCAGGTAGAACTTGAACATTCATGGGCTGCAATTGAAAGGGATATAAACATCCAAGAAGAGTTGGAAGCCAGGCAACGAAAACCTAGAAATCAACCCTAGCTTCCTTTCTAGAAGGTATACCCTTCTCCCTTTCACATATTACTAACTTTCGGATGCCTAGACACTGTACTATTTAAATCCTTAAGTACAGACTCTAGAACAACATCTTTTTGGTGTCGTTGCCGGGGACGAAGTTACGAAACATTTTCCCTGGGAAAAATGACATATTTTCAAGTTTCACCCTTTGATAGTGAAAAAAGAGTGAGCACTTTCTAAAAGGATTTTCTTATCTTTCACTTGGATACTCTACGTATAATTAAGCTAGCATCCGGTCGAGGGAATACCAGACAAAACCCAAAGAACAAGCAGACCACACCTGTTTCAGATCCTGAAAAAATACTAAAAGCTAGAGGTTCTCTTAAGCCTACTACTGTAGTCTATCAACTTAAACACCCACATCCCAAGATAAAAAGTGTTTTTGAACCTTCAATTTTGCATAGCACACCTCCTAAAACCACTAATTCATTTTTATTCAACTTTGTGGTTAAAAGTGAAATCCTTCTGAAAACCTCTGCCGGACACAAAGGTAAAAGCCCAGCAATAAATTTATCAGCAGTTGATATCCCGCCGACTCTCCTTTTAGACTTCCCAACATCACCAAGTCTCAAAGAGTATACTATATACCCAAATCTCACACCCACGGGATCCCCTGATTACGTCTCCTGCAAATCCGAAGAGCCGAGTCCTCGCGTCTCCGATCACCCGTCTTTGTCATTCCCATCTCACGAAGAAGTTAAAGATTCGCTTTTAGTGTTCCAAATCCCTCTGTACAATACATCGTTTCCTTATCCAGTAGTACCAATGGCAGCTGCCAGAGGAGGAGGTGGAGGGGTTTTCGGAGGTGGACGAGTTTTAGGAGGTGGTGGGGCTCTAGGAGGAGCAGGAGGCCAAGGGCCTCTCCCTCCTCCCAGAGTTTTCACTAAAGTGGCTACAATATATGCACCTTTGGTTCTACTTGTCCATCTTCATGACCTCCATGAAAATTATATAAAAAACTTACCTAAGTTTACAGGAGAAGGAGACTTGACCGCAGCCGAACATACAAACTTCTTCAATCAGTTCGCGGATATCCTAGGTCTCGAACATGAAGACGTGTATTTGAGGCTTTTTTTCCAAACTTTGGAAGGACAGGTACGAACCTGGTTTCGAAGCCTACCCGCGGGGTCTATCCTATCTTACAATGCCTTAGAAGATGCCTTTATTAGACAATGGGGTGAGAGAAAAGACCACTTATATTATCTAACCGAGTTCGGATATTTAAAGAAAAGGAATTCAGAAACCGTTATGGAATTTATCCAAATATTTAATAAACTGTATAATAAGATCCTAGCCAAGGTCAAACCCTCCCAACCTACAGCCAAAGCAACCTTCGCAGGAGCTTTCGAACCCAACTTCGCCCTTCTCTTAAGAGAAAGGCGGGGGGCTACCTTAAACCAAATGCAGGATGATGCGGTAGAAATTAAGTCCAACATGATGGCCTCTGGTAAGTTGAAAGCTAGGTTATAAATGGGGAACAGAGAAACCAAACATTTTAGGGAACAAGTAGGACCCTCAGGATCTAATAGATCTATAGACGACAAAATAGATGATATGGCTAAGGTAATTAAAGATTTGTCGAATAAGATTTCCAGAATGGAACTAGACCAATCCGAGAGTGATACTTTCGTTAAAAGAGAATTCAGAAGAAACCCTAACCCTCAAATTCAACAACGGAAGGTTAAAAATGAAGATTAGAAAATCCAAACCCCTTTAAAAAATGAAAATTTTATAGGAGGTAATGACCTAGAAGATTTCGAAGGACTTGAGGAAGATGTGACAAATTTGGGAGATGACTGTACTCAACCCTATGTAACTAAAGAATATTATGCCAAGAAATGTATGATTCCATGACAGCTGGGGTCCAAGCGAGGTATAACTTGAGGTCTAAAAACAAACCTACATCGATTCCTCAATCGAAGAAAATTCTCCCTAGAGGTGAAATATATGTGTCTGCCCCAAAAGAGACTGAAACGTCTAACAACAAAACAAAGGAGGCAGACTCGTTGAACCTCAAAACAAAGGAAGTTTAGACCCAAACTAAGGAAATCAAGACAGCTGAAACACCCTCACTGGTAAGTAAGCTCATGAGTAATAAATCAGCTCAGACAAATAAGTTAGAGAAGAAAGACCTCAAGGTTTTAACCAGAGAAATAGACAAAGGTGGCGGTGGTTTTAGTGTCCAAAATGAAATAAATAGGATCAAAATACTGATTCCGCTGGTTGAATTAGCAAAAAACCCTGCATATCGAAAGCAGATAACCAAGGTGATACGTTGTTCAGACCAAGAAAGTCAATCAAAGGAAATAAATCTGGAAGATGACAAGACAAATATCAGTTTTGGTCCACATTTCAAGGGCACCAGAGACATCGTTTCCCCTTTCTATATCACCCTAAATGTGCATGATCGACTGCTGAATGCTAGATTCTGGAGCTTCACATAATGTGATGCTCAAAGCTATTATGGATAGACTAGGCCTCGAGATCACCCGACCTTAAGGAGATATCTACTCTTTTGATTCAAGAAGAGTCAAGTGCTTATGTATGATAAAATATTTAGTAGTCACCCTTGCACATGTCCCAGTCAAAAGTGATCTAATGGATGTAGTTATTGTTGATATCCCCCCAAAATATGGATTATTGTTATCAAGGTCATGGGGAGCCAAACTTGGGGGATCCCTTCAACTGGACATGACTTATGCCACAATTCTTGTATTCTGTGGGAAACTTACTAGGTTATATAGGGAAACCAGGCTAGACTATACCGTGAGCGATCCTCAGAATCCTAACAATTTTCCTATTTACATTGCCGATCAAGATCTAGGAAATTGTATTTTGTCTTTTGATGATGGTATAGATAGTTGCACAAAAGAAAACTACATAGAAGAGAAAGATTCTGAAAATATGCATAGTACAGGGATCTGGAAAATGTTTTTTGATGGTGCTTTGTCATGTGAAGGAGCCGGTGCAGGAGTACTTTTTGTGGCACCTAGAAATAGGTTTGTTGTCCCTTTCTCTTACATGCTTCAATGGGATATAGACTACACTAACAATGTATGTGAATATGAAGCCTTAGTATTAGGATTGGAAGCTGCCAAGAAACTGAACATAAAGAACCTGGAAGTATATGGAGATGCTGAGTTGATAGTCAAATAGATTAATCGACAATACCAGGCCGAACACCCGAGATTGAGAGCGTATAGAAATTGTGCCTGGGATCTAATAGAAAATTTCTTATCGTCTGTAAATATTCACTTCATCGCATGGGCCAAAAATTTGCAGGCCGATTCGTTAGCCAAGGCAGCCTCGACGTTCGCTCCCCCCACAACTTTTAAATTAAAATATCATATAGAGGTAAGGCACATACCATCCATCCTGGACAACATAAAACATTGGCAAGTTTTCGAGGAAGATGAACAGATCAGAAAGTTCCTCGAAGCAGTGGGTGACTTTTATTAAACTCACATTGACCAAGAAAATAAAAATGACCACACATGGATCATGCAAGAAGGAGAAGACCCTTAGGATCTCTGAGAAAAAATTTCCAACCACCGCACACTAGTTTTAAAAAATAATCAGATTCCAAAGGGACTAATCCCCCTGGAGAGACTTTTTGATCAAAATGACATGCCTTTAAAATCTACTCTCCAACCCCAACCAGAAGAGGTTGAAGATTGTCATATAGGGACAAAAGAAGAACCCAGGATGGTGAAAATATCAAAGTATCTTCCTCCTGAGTTGAAAAATAAGTATAAAGACTTGCTTGCATGATATAAAGATGTTTTTGTTTGGTCTTACAAAGAGCTTAGGACTTATGACACTACCGTGATCGAACACAAGATACCTCTGAAGCCTGGTTTCAAACCCTTTAGGAAAAATCTTAGACAAATCAACCCTATGTTATTACCCGTAGTCGAAAGAGAATTCAAGAAGCTTTTAGACAAAAAAATAATAGTACCATTGAGATACTCTGATTGGGTGGCAAACCTGGTTCCGGTTAGAAAAAAAAGTGGAGAGATTAGACTGTGTGTTGATTTTAGAAATTTAAATAAATCTTCCCTTAAAGACAACTATCCTTTACCTAAAATGGATCATGTCTTAGAAAAGGTAGTCGGAGAAAATAGGATGTCTATGATCGATGGTTTCTCCTGGTACAATCAAATTGATGTAAACGAGCAAGATAAAGAAAAAACAGCTTTCACTACACCCTGGGGTACATTCATGTATGATAAAATGCCTTTTGGTCTAATGAATGTAGGTGCCACTTTTCAGCGTGCTATGGATATTGCTTTTGTCGGTGAAAGAGACAAGATTGTAGTTATCTACCTCGATGATCTAACCATTTTTTCTAAGTCTGACGAAGACCATTTAATACATCTCAAACAAACTTTCGAAAAATCCCGAAGGTTCAGTCTGTCTTTAAACCCTAAAAAGTCTCACTTCGCCATGCGGGAAGGTAAACTCTTGGGCCATATTGTGTCCTGAGACGGAATTAAAATTGATCCCAGCAGGGTTCAAGCTATAGACATAATAAATATTCCTAGAAATGTAAAGGAAATCCAGTCATTCTTAGGAAAGATAAACTTTTTGAGAAGGTTTATTCCAAACTTCGCTGAAATTGTGAAATTAAACACAGGTATGTTAAAGAAAAACAACAAGGTAATATGGACAACAGAGGCCAAAGAATCATTTGCACGTATCAAGAGGGTTATAAGTGAGGCACATGTACTAGCAAGCCCTGACTATCTAAAGGATTTTCTGATTTTCTCATTCACTTCCGAGCACACCATTGACGCAGTGCTCCTCCAGAAAAATGAGGAGGGTTTCGAACAACTGATAGCCTTTTTTAGCAAAAGTCTCAGAGACGCAGAACTAAAATACGATATAATGGAAAAACAATCATATGCTATGGTAAAGGCATTAAAGGATTTTAGGACTTATGTATTGCATTCCAAGATAATCGCGTATGTACCTACTAGCTCTGTAAAAGACATTTTAGTGTAGCCTGACAGTGATGGAAGAAGGGGATGGTGGCTCGCAAAAATTCAAGAATTTGATCTGGAAATAAAGCCGACAAAGCTGATAAAGGGTCAAGGTTTGGATAAAATCTTAGCTGAATCCAATTACAGAACCCTCGGCATAAATAACATACAGGGATGTGGAGAAGAGGAAGATATTAACAAGCTCTACGAGCAAACAAGTGAAGTCAGGATCAAAGAGAAGTTTACATCCTCTGACTGGTACAAAAACATAGTATCCTACCTACTAAATTTGAACTGCCCAAGTGATTTATCTCCATCCAAAGCCAGAATGCTAAAGCTACATGCGGTCAAATACTGTATATCTGAGGGTAAATTGTTTTAGAAGGACCCACTTGGATTCCTATTGGTCTGTTTGGTTGAATCTAAAATAGAGAAGGTCATAAGAGAATTCCATGAAGGAGTGTGTGGGGGACATCATGCTTGGAGAGCGATAGCTTATAAAATCCTGAGAGCAGGGTATTATTGGCCTAAACTTTTCTCGGATGTAAACGCCAAATTCAGAGCTGGCGACCCTTTCCAACTATTCACAGGCAAGCATAAACTCCCAGCATTACCCTTAGTTCCAGTCAAAACAGAGGCTCCTTTTCAGCAGTGGGGACTGGATTTTATAGGCAAAATTAACCCCCATTCCAACGCTCAACACAAAGGATCCTAACCGCCACAGATTACTCTACTAAATGGGTAGATTTTATTCCTACCAAGAGGGCTACAGATTCAGTGGTAATAGATTTTCTAGAAGAAAATATTTTATCTAGATTTGGCTGCCCCCGAAAGATAGTAACAGATAATGCTCAGGCTTTTAAATCTATGGCTATGATCAATTTTTTCCAAAAGTACAATATTGTACTCGTCCATTCTACGACATATTATCCCCAAGGAAATGGATTGGCTAAATCTTTGAATAAGAGTCTGGTCAACATAATTAAGAAAGTATTGAACGAGAACAAGAGATCCTGGCATATACATTTAAAATACGCACTATGGGCAAATCGGATTGGCACAAAAAAATCCATCAATATTTCTCCTTTGCAAATGGTATACGGTACTGACGTGGTATTACCTATAAACTTGGCACTTCCCGTGATGAAACTGTGGCAAGATGAGAAAGAAGAACCAAACCACGTCACAAGGAGAATAAATTAGCTGATCGAATTACAACAACACAGGGTCGATGTGGACGAAAGATTGCAAAAGTATCAACACGACGTGAAAACGTTATTCGACCGTAAGCATAAGATAGAGAGTTTCTTCCAGGTGCTTTGGTCTTAATATGGGATGCTAGGAAGGAAGATTCGGCGAAACATGGTAAATTCGATCATATTTGGTATGGACCATTTAGAGTCGCAACTTCCGAAGGAAAAAATTCATTTTTATTAGAAAATCTGGATGGTAAAATCTTCAACGCCCCTCTCAACAAGCGTTACCTAAAACACTACATGACATAATTAGTTCTCCAAGGTTTTCCATTGTATATACCAGTTTGTATTTGATGTCTATTTCATGATTCCCTTGAGGCAAGTTTTCAATTTTTATTAATTAGGTCAACATAAATAGAGATACGCAGTTTTCAAACACATTTAATTCTTTTAAAGGACACTCTTTTTGTTTGCAGGATTTCGGTTTGCAAACTAAACGAATGAAGGGAGAAAAAAGAAGGTCATGTATCGGAGATTTTCATTCACCGAAAACAAGTGACAAAAAAGGTTTTCGGTTATTTTAAAAATGGTAAGGTAAAGGTACGAACTCATGAAAATTTTGTTCCTTAAGAAAGAAGAGATCTCCAAAATATCATAAAAGTCCCATAAATCTAATGTTTTTACTCAATTGATTATTAAAAAGTACAGTTACTCACTCTGGATCCAAATATTTTTAACTTAAAACACAGATAGGTGGTAGTAAAACAAACAGAAAGTGAAGCATCTCTGGGGAAGGGCTTTCAAAAGGCGGTTTTAATTTTCGACCCCTGCTCCTCAACATACAAACATCTGTCTGTCACCTTTCTTTCGGTCTTCAGATTTTTCTTCTTAAAAATGCCAAATGTCTTTTCGGATTTATATACATAGGGAGAAGAGATTATGTTTAAACTCTAAAAGTTGTAAGCGTGTTTTGGGAAGAAGGTTGGTTTTCAGAACTCCTCGGTCTCTTACTAAACAAGTTATGCGTAGGTGGATCCTGACGTTTCTAGGTTTTTCAATAGTTTCAAAAGGTTAAGGCTTACTCGAAGGAAAACCCCCAAAAAAATGTTTCCCATTTTTCTCCCTGCGGACCAAGGTGTTGTGAAAGTCAAAGGAAGGTTGGCACCGAGCAATCAAAGTAAGTTGACAGACCTACATTGCAAAATATTACGCAGATATCACCCCTCATACAATCTGATTGCCCCCACTTCGTATTCTAAAAAGAAAATTATAAGACAGATGATGAAAGGAAAGTCATATCTAATTGTACATCTAGTCTGAAGATATGATGAAAGTAAATTCAGAAATGATCGCCCTCGTCTCAGCATTTACATGCATAAATACATTTCGAAGTGGTGAAAGGAAATTCAGCAAAAAAAGGGGGGCAGATAACTTCACTGGGGTACTGAACAGGCCCGCTGGCAGTGAAGCAATATCTGAGATATATGTAAAGGCTGTTATACATGAATATCACTCATCTCTGGTAATCAACTTTATCGAGACTAGATCCACATCCTAAGTCCAGACGGAACTCCCCAATTAAAAAATGCAATAATTTTTGTTGGGTGTAAGCCAAAAACTGCAAGAGTTGTTGGATTTCTTAGAACTGTTTTGATTTGTCTTAATGCAGACCTAAACTCAGTAAAGAGAAAGAGAAAGTTGTGAAAGGGACTGTAGCTGAGTGAGAAATATATTTGAATATTGAAAATCCTTACAGCAATGAAAGACAAAAATCTTTTCTTCCCTCTGTTTATTTTTCCCTAAAGCAAGTTTTACAGAAGTGAAACCAGTGACTCCATTTACCCAATATAGGCACGTGGTCTACTATTCTTCCCACCTCATAAGGAAATCAGATCCCTAGTTGGAGCCTATGTTGGAGTCGCCTTTTTCATTTTGGTTCAAATCTATTTTAAAGGTCAAATGTCGGTTTTTAAGTTCTTTTTCACTTCGTGACATTCACCTACTGAAAATATCAGTAGTCTTGACATGCAAAATAGCGGGAGTTGTGATGTTTCACAAGTTACCACTTTTATCGTTAAAATGAAGGTTGTTGCTCTTTCTACCTCGAAATATCGCTCTTCGGGAGTTACAAGTCACAATATTTACAAACCCCGATGTGCGAGGTCACGAAAAGTTTCAAAAGCTTACCTCAGGTGAAAGTTAAGAGTGGGACCATGTAAACCCCAGTCAAATGCTGTCGGGATTTCGCATCTCGGCATTCACTCCCTCCTAAAAAATTACCTCTAAAACTACGAAAGATGAAGCCACGAAACTTTTACCTGAGTAACTCGGGTTAGAGTCAAGGTTGATTAGTCTTGACCATGATTTAAGCTCCTCGGGATTTCGCGACTCGGCATACTTCCCTCCCGGAAACAATACCTTTGAAGTTCCGAGCCGCGAAGTCACGATATAAATTAAAGCCTAATCAATTAAAACACTTAATCCTAGTTACAACCTTGCTTAATTAAGTATAATCATCGCAATCTCGGGTTTTAAATGGTTGAAAGGTTAGAGTTGAAAGTCCTGATACAACGAATGCTGAAATGATTGATTTAAATCCTGATTAAGGAAGTCAAGCCAACCATAATCAATGTTTAATGCAAAAGATAATAATGCATAGTTTACGAGGTAATTTAAAATGTTCCTTGCACTAGTTTGTCCCACAAACCATCAAATTCTATGGCATTAATTGAAAATAAGGCGAAATGGCAAAGTAAGGATATGGTTTTTATTGCCAAAATCTCTATCTAATTATGATTGGACCGTTTTGTTCGTAAGGACATCGATATGTTAAATGGTCGAAGATATAGATCTTTTGCTTCCTATTTTATTCATAAAGTTCATTTCTATCCCGCACAGAGAAGTTTTTCTCAGTAAGCTAACTTCTATATGTATACACATTTTTATTGCAAAGGAGAAAAGTTACAATCCCCTGTCATGGCTCCACGAAAAGTATCCAAGGCGAGCACAGAGGTTTAGGGACAAGGGTCTGATAATATTTCGGATAATTCACCTCGAAGCGTTGATTGCGTATGAACCTAGTCATACATCTCAGAGGTGTTGCAACCACAGTTGGTGAACTACTCGAACGATTCTAGTGACAATGAGACAGACGACATGACTACCAAATAAAAGATCGTCATCCAGGAAGAAATGCAAAAATTAGCGGCTTGGCCATGTCTTCTACCTTACTATGACAAGATCTTATGGGTGCTACATCATGTAGACATCCCTACCAGAACCATCATCAACGAGCAGGGGGTCATTGTTGGGACCTTCAGACTAGAAAGCTTACAGGTTATGTACAAATTACAACCCACGTCAGACTTCTCGTACAATGCAGAGTTTCTAGATGGTTTTAAAAAGAAGGAATGTGAGCAATACTTGAAAAGTTTATCTGATTTGATTAAGGATTAGGTCTCACACCCACCGAAGTTCAGGGCAGACAACAATGGAATTTATTCCATATCTTCTTTGGAACCATAGTTCAAATACATAGCGATGATGACCTGTAGATTGTACGGGAGGGAAGACACCACGCATTTTTTCCTCAAATGGGTGCCCTTGATATACTCAGTAGCAGAAGGCTCTTCTTTCGACTGGGCTAAAATGTTATCATATAGCCTGACCAGTCAGATTACAAAATATCAGACACAGAAAGAGAGCGGGAAAACTAATTCATTTTTTATGTTCGCATATCTCATGGATGCAGTATGTTCCATGACGACTTTTCCCTTGATGAATTGGAGCTGGGCTCCATCGGATGTTGAACCAGTCCATGTATACCATTCTAAGCTTTGGGAGGACAAGGCTTTGAATTTCGTATACGAAATCTTCAACTAGGTGATGGTATCGATGCATGTTGCCATCTTTGGTAATCCACCACCTAGGATATTGGATAGCATCACGACATATTTAAGCAGAGTGGATGATTGGTTTGTCGAGAAAGAATTCTCTTACATTAGGGTTTTCGGCACTTCCGTCCCTCCGCATGCTTTACCCTTACTTATACCCGACAGGCTGGCTTGTTGTGAGATCGCCAGGAAAACTGTAATTGGCGGTATAAGTAAAGAATTGAAAGGGTATTAAAAAAAGGTATGGCCACCTTTTCCTATTCATTTAAACACCTATTCATTATTAGACTTCGAGCATGCAAAGGACGAGGCAGTAGCCCTTGAAGATATAAATTTGGTTCATATCGAATTCAAGAAACACGATCCACACAGGGTCGTGAGTAATCATTTAGCCAGTTGTGGCCTTAAAAGATTCGAGCACGAGAATTCGCCTCATGATGATATTTTCCGAGGCGCAAAATCTTATGATGAATTTTTGGCTCGAATACAAGCCCTGTCACCCGAAGAGAGGGCCGAGGTTGTTAGATTCCAAGAGCATAGGCGGAGTTTCCTTCCTCCAGTATTACGGGGTGAAGATCCGACGATAGAAGAGGAGCAGCAAACAGAAGCCGGAGGCTCTAAAGGTTTAGCGCCCGACCAAGAAGGACAACAAGATAAAGAAGAGCACGCGGGGGGCCCGAAATAGGAAGTCGAGGATTTCGTTCCTCCAAGAGAGTCAACTTCGGTCATTACTCCCGGGAAATATTCTAAACAGGTCGACAATCCCATCGCCTCCATTACCCCCCTACAGTCTGCAAAGGAAATCCCAAACACAGGTTGGATTTTGGGTGAAAAATTGACACCTATAACAGTTGAAGAGTTGCCCCCGAATGAATTCTTCTTCGATAAGAAGAGGAAAGTGGTTGTGAGACAAGAATTCTACCAAGAGGCAGGTACTATCTCTAAGAAATATAAAATTTTAACTGATGGGAAAGATATGAAGAAAGTAGAATTCACGATGCAAATAGCAGGAACATTGGGTGCTTTCTCCACGGTGAATCAATATTCAGTCGGGACCCTAAAAGATCAGCTAAAACGAAAGAATAATTTGATCAAGACACTAGAGGCTAAACTATCCATAGTAGAGGTTGTTGCTAAAGATCAGGCAAGTACGACTTTAGAGAAAGCAAGAATAAAAGATCAAAAAGAAATCGAGTGGCTTAAAGTCGATCTCGAATAGACACAGTTGAAGGTTCAAACGAGTTAGACTCAGATAAGACAACAAGGAGAATTAATAGACCAGCTTCGAGCCAAACTAGAATTCGCCGAAAGCCAGGTAATCGATATCGGGATATTTCAATCCCAAGCAATAGAGATCAGAAAAATGTTATCAACGACGCAACAGGGTTTGCTTGCAAAAGTGGAAACAATTCAAAGAAGTTTCCAACTCATCGATCAGGTGTTGGAAAACCTCTCTCTTAAAGAAAGGGATGTCGGAGTAGCTCGGGTGGCATTCCAGGAGGCTATTATAGCCACAACAAGAAGAGAAGAAAGCAGTAGTTCTAGTTTTCCCATCGCAGAGCATACCAGGGGTAATATCTTATTGAAAGAATGGGAGCGAAATATATCCGAAGGAAAACAACAAGCTACAAAGATGAGGAAACCTTGCGAAGAAATTTTCAGTTTGTTAAGTGAAATTTGTTTGGGTTCCGATGGTGAAAGTGGCATGGAGATACTGGGTCAGATCAAAACAGCTAAGTATATGCTAAATATCAGGGAAAATGAAGTAAGAGAATTAGTCGAAATATCACAAATAACTCAAACAGACATAGTGCAAATAGACAAATGGCTAATTAAACCGAGTATGTTGTTATGCTCTATCAATTCCAAAGATCAACATGTGGAGGGAAAGTTGTCACTATTGATGAAAGACTACTATATTTTTGAGGCAAATAATCAAGCAGAGCCATCTAAGTTGATATCATAGCTGGTGGAGAGGTGCATTATTTGCACAGAGCAGGCGAAGAGGCAGATTTTGGGTACCAAATGAAAACAGAGATAACGAAACGAAACGTTTCGACTCCTTGATTGTAACCGAAAACCTATGGAACTATTGAGATTCCAACGCAAAATAATTTTGTATAAATATACATTTTGAAGAAAGAAAAAGGGGTTGGACCTTTTTGATCAATTGTAATAGAGACTCTCTCTTTCGAGACTTAATACAAAGGAATCCGGAGATTCCTAATTCTGTCACTACTGTGTTATGAGTTTGTTCTTTCTGTTATTTCATTTTCATTCTTATTTCACTTATATACATCTGATGAATGTTGCATTGCAATTTAGTAACACTTCTACTGTAGTGATTAATATTTAGCTATCTATTGTTTACAGTTTTTCCTCTGTATCGGCTACTAGCAGGTACAAGACCTGTAAATCTTTAGGTTGTCATATTTTTTTCTTCATCGGACCATTTCTTATCTTATTTTCTTCTTTTGTTTACAGAGTGAGATTCTCTCTCGATAGGAGCCTTATTCTATAGACAACTTAATGTTTTTCCCATAATTCATACACCATTTATTTCAAATATAACACAGTTACGGAAAAAGGCATTTGGTTTGTATTTTGCTTTTAATATTGATTTCTAAAGTTCTCTTTTATAAAATCAAAATTGATACAACATAAAACTCTCATATTTCTTTAAATTTTTTGTTCCTCTATGACTGTCCCTATTGTAAGACAACCCGATATTGAGCCCGGCTTGAAAGATCAAACCCATATCACCTTAAATCTCTTTGATACCATACTTAAAATGGCTAACTCCCGGGTAGAACTTGAACGTTCATGGGCTGCAATTGAAAGGGATATAAACATCCAGGAATAGTTGGAAGCCAGGCAGCGACAACCTAGAAATCAACCCTAGCTTCCTTTCTCGAAGGTATACCCTTCGCCTTTTCACATCTTACTAACTTTTGGATGCCTAGACACTGTACTGTTTAAAGCCTAAAGTACAGACTCTAGAACAACAGTTGGATGAAGAAGGTTCTATTTGGTTGCATCCACAATCCATCTTGGACCAGCGAGAGCCTCGCCTCTGTCAGTGCACCATAAAGGAAGTTTTGGTTCATTGGAAGGATACACCACCAGAAGATGCCACTTGGGAACCAAATACCATTCTGCAGCAAATTCCTCATCTTAATCCTTGAGGACAAGGATATTTTTCAATGGGGAGGGCATGTTAGGGACCTAACCCCTCATGTAGATAGAATAATATATTTTCCATGTAATAAAAGTTGACATTAGTTAATAAGGCCTAAATATATTTTCCATGTATTAAAGGATGGCATTAGTTAATAAGATCAATTTAATAATTCTGAACAAGTCAATGTAAGAATACCTAATAGAAGCTTCCACTTCTAGAAATGTCTTCCTCTAGAATGGTCTTTAGAAGATAGAATTAGTATAAATAAGAGTAGGAGGCATGCGACATCTTGTCTTGAGAATTATTGTAATAGATATCTACTTTGTTGGAGGTTTCCTCCTCGAAGAGACAAGTGAACATTTCTTTATTTGAATAAAGGTATTATTTCTGGTATTGCTCTTCTCAATATTTTGATGCTCCATTGATATCTGTTGAATATTCTTGTTTCTCCACATTAATTACATCTGGTACTTTACAATGTTCCAACGGTTTTTTAATAGTTCATTTTTTTTATCATGCTGACTAATAAAATTTTAGAGGAGTGCCTTAGTTTAGGGGAAGCATTGTACTATATATACTTCCTTGGTACCTTGATTTTGATCTAAAAAGATATGTTCATTACTGAGATGTCGTAGTTGGTTTGTCTTCCCAATTTGCTCTTACATTTTTTGCATATCTTGGTTATGGAGGATATTGGAAATACTTTGGGAAGTTACATCAAAACATATTTTGAGAGAGTTATAGCTAGAATATACACACATGCTTTATTTTGTGATGAAATTGGTCTTAGTCAGGGTTTCTCAAACAAATGATTCTCAAATGGAAAATTTTAAATAGACTCAAGTTTTGGATTATGAGAATACAACATTTTGTCCCTGGATTTGTCATCTCACAAGCAATTTATAGAATACTTGTGCTCGTGTTTGAGCTCATTATTCACAATAAAAGGAGACAAATCTAAATAAAAAAGTTGGACATTTCCACCGGACAAAGAAGATAAAAATAATGAAAAAAATAAACACACACAAGATTTCAAGAAGGTTAATTTTACTTGTCCATAAGTTCCACTTAAGGAACGATGTCTTGTCTTGGAGGATAAAGCATAAGCCAAGGATATTGGGATTTCCTCCTTGAGAATGGAAGTTGTACATGTTGTCTCTCTTAAGGGAATGGAGTAGTTTCATGAAATTAACACCTCTTAATATATTAAGAAACTAGTCCCCTCTTCCCTTCATGATCTCATTATTTCTATGTTACAAGTAGACAATGTGGAACCATTTTCATGGGGGTGGCATGAGGTAAAAAAAAAGAAAAGGGAAAAAGGGAAGGATTGAATATTATTTTTTACATGGAAATAAATGATATGTACATTAATAATGTATATCTTCTTATTAGTGCAATCTTTGATTATATGATATTTATTTTTGTAATGTGCTTTGAGCACCTAGAGAATGTGATTTTCATTCAAAATTGGAATAGAAAATTGCATTTTTTTCTTGGGAAAATATTAAATACTTGATCATATGAGAAGATTGTAGTTGTTATTGTTAATTATTGGAGAAACTTGTTAAGAGTTTTTTAAACAACACTTAATAGGGTTTAATAAATGTTTAACAGGGGTGAGTGCAAACAATGATGGTCTCTCATGATGCATTAGTGGCAATGCAAACCTGGAAAAATAGGAATTTGTTAACTTGGAGGGATTAGTCAAGGTGTAATATACCAAATATAAAATGTATGCAAAACAGAAATAAAATGCTAGAAATGGCAAAATAACAACAATATAACCAGAACATTCACCACAATAGCACTGAAATGACAAGAGAATAATAACAGAAATAGCACTTTGAATCTTAAAGCAATGTTCACAGGCCTCTTCGAGAGGGAAAAATACAGTTGAGTAGAGCTCTATTACAATAATATCCAAGATAGGGTTCTCATACCCTCGACTCCTATTTATACTAAAAAGAAGAATCTAGAGGAAGATCCTTCTAGAAGCGGAAGCTTCTATTAGGTCTTCTTACTTCCACTTTATTCTATTTTATTGAAATGCCTTATTAATATTGACCTTTATTACATCTAAATATATTGTTCTACCTATGTGTGGGTTAGGACCCTAACATGTCCACCCCCTTAAAAACAACCTTGTCCTCAAGGCTTGAGATGAGGAAATTGTTGCAGAATGGTAGCTGGTTCCCAAGTGGCATCTGTTGGAGTTGTATCTTTCCACTGGACTAGCACTTCCTTGATGGTTCTTTGATGTAGGTGACACTCATGCTGGTCCAAAACTGCTTCTGGCTATAGCCAAATGGATCCTTCTTCAGCTAACTCTAGAAGGTTGGTTTGAATTTGGCACTTAGCTCCAATCACCTTATTGAAGCATGAAACATGAAAAACATTATGTAGCTTCGAATGGTTGGGCAAAGCTAACTGATAGGTTACTTGTCCCACACGCTTGAGAACAGTATAAGGACCATAAAATTTGGGTGCTAGCTTCTGACAATGCTCGGCCTTGAGGGAAGTTTGCTTGTAAGGTTGCAGTCGAAGAAACACTTGATCCTCTTCTACAAATTGACATTCAGAGTGACCTTGATCTGCTTGTTGCTTCATGTGATTATGTGCCATGAAAAAATTCTCTTTGAGTGTATGGAGAATAGCCTCTTGAGCTGTAAGTGTTAGGTCAACCGCCTGGACCTTCGAGGCACCTGGTAAGTATGAGAGAACTGAAGGTGGCTTCTGTCCATATACTACTTCNTAACATGTCCACCCCCTTAAAAACAACCTTGTCCTCAAGGCTTGAGATGAGGAAATTGTTGCAGAATGGTAGCTGGTTCCCAAGTGGCATCTGTTGGAGTTGTATCTTTCCACTGGACTAGCACTTCCTTGATGGTTCTTTGATGTAGGTGACACTCATGCTGGTCCAAAACTGCTTCTGGCTATAGCCAAATGGATCCTTCTTCAGCTAACTCTAGAAGGTTGGTTTGAATTTGGCACTTAGCTCCAATCACCTTATTGAAGCATGAAACATGAAAAACATTATGTAGCTTCGAATGGTTGGGCAAAGCTAACTGATAGGTTACTTGTCCCACACGCTTGAGAACAGTATAAGGACCATAAAATTTGGGTGCTAGCTTCTGACAATGCTCGGCCTTGAGGGAAGTTTGCTTGTAAGGTTGCAGTCGAAGAAACACTTGATCCTCTTCTACAAATTGACATTCAGAGTGACCTTGATCTGCTTGTTGCTTCATGTGATTATGTGCCATGAAAAAATTCTCTTTGAGTGTATGGAGAATAGCCTCTTGAGCTGTAAGTGTTAGGTCAACCGCCTGGACCTTCGAGGCACCTGGTAAGTATGAGAGAACTGAAGGTGGCTTCTGTCCATATACTACTTCAAAAGGAGTCATGCGTGTAGTTGTATGGTATGAAGTGTTGTACCATCATTCAGCTAGAGGTAATTATTGAGCCCACTGATTTTTTTTTTCTGAGGCAAAACACCTCAAATATGTTTCCAAACACTTGTTGACAACTTCTGTTTGGCCATGAGTCTGGGGATGATAAGTTGTGCTGAGATGCAATTCAGTGCCTTGTATCTTGAACAGTTCTTGCCAAAAATTGCTTGTGAAAGTTGGGTCACGATCAGAAACAATAGAGTGTGGCATACCATGAAGCTTGAAGACATGATCCATGAAAATTTGAGCCACAGTGGATGATGTAAATGGGTGTTGAAGGGTGCATAAATGAGCATACTTGGAAAGGCGATCAACAACCACCATGATGACTAATTTATTTCCCGATTTGGGTAAGCCGGTAATAAAATCCATAGAAATATCCTTCCAAATAGCAGGTGGAATCGAGAGCAGTTGTAGTGTGCCCAAAGATTTGATTGTTTCTCCCTTGTTGCGTTGACATACATCACATTCAACGTTTGACCATGTCATAGGTTTTGGTGAACCTGGAGTGCCCTGCTATGGGTGTAGCATGAAGCTCAGAAAGTACCGTGGATTTAAGCTTTGATTGTTTACTTAAATACAAACAACCTTTATATCGAAGTTCATCATGGAGCCAAGAGTAACCTAGGGAAGTTGGAGCATTGGACTACAATTGTTGGATCAGCTATGAACTTTTGGGATCTTGTAGCCATTCCTGGCGAATGGCTTGGAGCCAATCTAGGACAATGAATGAAAGAGAAAAAAGGGATCCTTCATCTTCATATTTGCGGGAAAGTGCATCAACCACATTTTCTTTTCCTTTCTTGTAAATGATCTCATAATCATATCCAAAGAGCTTAGTCACCCATTTTTGTTGTTCTGGGGAGGAATGTGTTGTTCCAAAAAATACTTAAGGCTTTGATGGTCTGTCTTAATTTGGAAATGTTTCCCCAATGGATAAGGGTGCCACAGATCAACGACATGCAGAATAGACAACATTTCCTTTTCATAGATGGATTTGCCCATATTTCTTTCAGATATTTTCTTACTGGTAAAGGCCAAAGGTTGACCCTCTTGCATAAGGACAACACCAATTCCTTTCCCTGAGGCATCACATTCCAACATAAAGGTCTTTGTGAAATCGGGAAGGGTGAGGACTAGAGTGGTGCACATGGCCATCTTCAAGGTTTGAAAATCTTGAGCAGCGGCCGAAGTCCAAGTGAAAGAGTTCTTTTTGAGGAGAGCAATGAGAGGTGTTGTAATCTTCCTGTAATTCTTAACAAATTTGCGATAATACGTTGTTAAGCCCAGAAATCCACGCAAGCTCTTAAGATTCTTTGGGTGAGGCCAGTCTTGCATAGCTTCAATCTTTTTAGGATCCACCCTGACGCCATCCTTACCAACCATATGACCCAAGTATTCTACTTCTGAGGTGCCAAAAGAAAATTTAGATTGTTTCAGGAAAAGTTGGTACTGAGAGAGTAGATGGAGAAATCAATCCACATGAGCAAGATGGTTTGTCCAGGTTTTTCTATAGATGAGGATATCATCAAAGAAAACTAAGACAAAATGGTAGAGAAAAGGATAGAAGACATGATTCATGAGGCTTTGGAAGGTGGAAGGGGCATTACACAAGCCAAAGGACATGACCAAAAAATCATAGTGGCCCTCATGAGTTCTAAAGGCAGTCTTGGGAATGTCTACCTCTTTCATATGTATCTAGTGGTAGCCCGAACGAAGATCCAGTTTAGTGAAGAATTGGGCACCACTCAATTCATCCAGTAGATCATCAATGATAGGAATGGGGAATTTGTATTTGATGGTAAGTTTATTGAGGGCACGAAAGTCAGGACACATTCGCCAAGAACCTTCTTTCTTTAGGACCATGACCACAGGTGATCCGAATAATTTTCGGCACGAAATGAGATCGGAGATATAATAAAGAAATGCACAGAGATATCACAAATATTCAATAATATAACATAAATGTATTAGAGATTCAACCATAAACACAGATATACAGTAATACACGATTTCTATTAATGAAAGAAATGTACAAAGGCTATAAAAATACAGAGTGAAAGACTCAGTAGAATGGTGGCAGCTTATCTCTGAGAAGAGATGTGACGGCTACTCACATTTGCAAGAAGATGATTACAATGAGGCTCTAAAGGCCTTTTTAAAATAAATAGGAATGCCAAAAATCCTAGACATCCAAGAACCTAACCCTAGGAGATGAAGCGCCAAAAGTCACGTGGGCCCCATTTGGGTAAGTTAGTACATCAACTTCTCGAGGTCGTAACTTTTGCATACGATCTCTGTTTTAGGCGTATGATAGCTCGTTGGAAAGGTATCATCAAGGAGATTCATTTTGGGGGATAAATCATGCATTTTACTATTATTGAGAACCTCTATCTTGAAAAACCTTCATTTAATCCCTCAAAATGGCCCCGGAAGTTAAAACCTGCTAAAAATAGTAAATTGCTAGAAAATTGTTTTGAGCCAGTCGAAAAAGGTGGGTGGCCACCGATATCCACTTGGATCAATCCTCCCTCCTTAGGAAGCAATGGTATCCATTGCGTTGAGTTCCCGAGGGAGAAGAAAAAGCATTTGCTGGATCTGCATCTTGGTGAGCTACTTGTATTGCTGGAGACGTCGTGTTGCTTAGTTTGTGGAAGTTTGTCATGAACCTATTGAAGTTGAGGTTGTTCAACAAGTTGAGCTACATGAGAGGAAGGTGTGCAGAAGGAATATTTGCACTTTTCTGCAACCTTGTCGACCCACTTCTGTTGGATAGAAGGTGCAGGGGGCAATGTTGTAGTTCTTGCAGTGTCCTTTTGTTCCCCTTTTGAGCAGATTGTGAAGAGGCTGAATTTTGCAATATGAGATACTACCTTGCGACACTTTTTAGGTGGAAAAATATTTGGAACTAACTCTGGTATTCTGTAGAGATGACCCCCCAAAGTAACAATGACACTACAGGGTCGAGACTCATAAACAACATAGCGTCTCCACATATATGGTTGGCCCAAGAGAACATCTCAGACATCCAGTGGGGCAACATCACATAATACCTCATCCTTGAAGGGTTGGATGCCATATGACAATCGACACTGTTGGATAACATGGAGATCTCATCCTTGCCGAAGCCACCTGATGTTGTATGGCTACAGGTGTGGTGTTGTCGACAATCCCAACTATTTGACGACCTCTGCTGAGATGAGGTTTTTCTGGCTTCCACTATCAACAATAAAATGCAGTGAGGTCCCCTTCACCCACATCTATGAATGAAAAAGGCACTCCCCCTCTTCAGGATCTGTTGGTTCTTTTGGTTGAATTTCTCCAGTCGCGACAATAGCAGTGGGGTCTGTGTCAATGATCTATCCTTTACTAGTATTTTTAGAATCAGATTCTTAATCAGGGTCCGGCTCCTTGTCTTTGATCTCGGCCACCAATGGTTGTTTTGAGTGACATTCATCAGTGTTGTGCATGGGGATTTTGTGGAAATCACACCATTTTTCGATGTCCTTCTTTGTCTTCCTGTGAACCTTCTTTTCCTATGTCTTAGACTAGTTTTTGGGAGACTGTTTGTTAGGGTCGTATTTTTCATACTTTGGTTGTTGCGGATTTGCAAACCCGAATTCCCTTTTGTTCTGGTGCTTTAATTTCTTCTCAATTTTAACAACATATCGATAAGCAACACTAAGTGATGAGATGTCTAGAAAATCCATTTCAGTATGGATGTATCTTTGTAGAGCCCCATGGTATTTCAGAACCAAATGTCGCTTGGAGCCTTTGATACCCAGCTTGGTGTGCAAGGGTATGGAAGGTATTGGTGAACTCCGGAACTGCTTGGCCCCTCTCTTGCCGCATTGTGTTCCATCTCATGTACTGGTCCTCATAGTTTCCAACAGGGTAATACTGTTCCTTTACCGCATCCACAAAAAAATCCCAAGTGGGATTGACCCCATATATTCCAAACTCCTCTGTGGAAATTTACTCCCAGTAAGTTTCCCACCAATGTTTGACATGAGGGAGATATTTAAGGAGTGCAAAGGTGATATTTTCTTT
This sequence comes from Picea sitchensis, assembly GCA_010110895.2. Classification (NCBI taxonomy): domain Eukaryota; kingdom Viridiplantae; phylum Streptophyta; class Pinopsida; order Pinales; family Pinaceae; genus Picea; species Picea sitchensis. Next base: position 58,086 of record SNQJ01S0060183.1, read on the forward strand.
GTCGGAAAAATTGTGAACAAAGAAATAACCTTCTAGCAGATTTAACCATTTGTCTAGGGCTTCTGCATCTATCTGTCCTTCAAGTACAAGAATATCAAAATTAACTTGTACCTTGAAAGGAGAGGTTCCTCCAAAGTGGTCACTTGATGAAGATGCCCCTGTTGCTATCGGTAGGCATTGAAGGATGTGGGAAAAATTCTCCATCATTTCGTCCCTCTGTCATGTGAGAGCTTGCTCAAGCAACAGACTAATAGGATCGTCTGCTCCATCATTTTTCTTTTCTTCCGCCATTAAGGGTTTCTGAGGTGTGTGAGAGAAATTTTCCTCAAGAGAGACAAGCTCGAGACCCAAATTTATATACTCATACCTTGTCAGGGACATGCACTGAAAAAAATGACCAAGAATAGCTTGCTCTGATACCACTGATCTGGATTATTTTCAGCACGAAATGAGATCGGAGATATAATAAAGAAATGCACAGAGATATCACAGATATTCAATAATATAACATAAATGTATTAGAGATGCAACCATAAACACAGATATACAGTAATACATGATTTCTATTAATGAAAGAAATGTACAGAGACTGTAAAAACACAGAGTGAAAGACTCACTAGAATGGTGGCAGCTTATCTCTTAGAAGATGTGACAACTACTCGCATTCGCGAGAAGATGATTACAATGAGGCTCTGAAGTCATTTTTATAATAAATAGGAATTCCAGAAACCCTAGACATCCAAGAACCTAACCCTAGGAGATGAAGCACTAAAAGTCATGTGGGCCCCGTTTGGGTAAGTTAGTACATCAACTTCACGAAGTCGTAACTTTTGCATACGATCTCCGTTTTAGGTGTATGATAGCTCGTTGGAAAGGTATCGTAGAGGAGATTAATATTGGGGGCTCAATAATTCATTTGGATATCATTGAGAACATCTATCTTGAAAAACCTTCATTTAGGTCCTCAAAATGGCCCCGGAAGTTAAAACCTGCTACAAATAGTAAATTGCCAAAATTGAAAAAGGTGGGTGGCCACCAATATCCACCTGGATCAACAGGAGAAGAGTAGGGGCTTGTACTAGGGTGGATAACCCCTACATTAAGGATTTCCTAGACCATTTTCTCAATTTCATTTTTTTTGGAAAAGGGGTGACGATACAGATAGATATTGGGAGGAAGGCTTCCAAGTACGAGGGGAATAGAATGATCATGAAAACCATGGGAAGGAGGGAGTCCTTGGGGAGTGGAAAAGACCAATTGATGTGTAGAAAGGATGGCTTGGAGGTCTTGCAGGACCGAGGGTGTCTTTGTTTCTTGTATGGCATGGAGTTGGGCGATAACACCAGAATGACCTTTTTTTAGCAGCTTTTCCATGCGATGGGAACTAATGATCTCAGGTGAACCAGCGGTGATGCCTTGGAGCTTATATCGGTGGCCCTCCTGGTCGAATTTCATGGTTAATTCTTTAAAATCCATGCGAATGGAACCCAAAGTCCTTAGCCAGTCTGCACCCAACACAATGTCACAACCTCCCATGTCGATAGCAAACATATGGGATTTCAAGTGGTAGTCACCAATTTGGAGATGCACATTTTCAAAATGCCCTCCACATTTCATGGAACCACCATTGGCAATCATGATTTGGAAATTATTGATGGCATGGATGTAGCATTGAGTTTCTTGGGCAATGCGGCGATGAATAAAATTATGGGTGTTGCCACTATCAACTAGAATAATGACCTTCGGATGCTTGATGTAACTGATTAGCTTGAGGGTTTGGGAAGCGGAGACGCGAGTGAGAGCATTGAGGGAAATGACCGGTTCTACTTTCGGGGGGGTTGAGGGAGGGGTTATGTCAATGGATTCAGGTGACTCAGACATAAGGGGAGTTTCTACATCCTCTTCTGAAATATCCTCAGAGATGTCCATAAAAATATTTTGTTCTTTACACTTGTGGCCCAGGAAATATTTGTCATCATAGTTATAACAAGGGCCTTTGAGTTGGTGTTCAGACATTTCAGCCCTGGTCAATTTTTGGATCTTTAGTGGAGCAGAGGGAGTAGTAGGATTTACTGGTTTAGGGTGAGGGATAAAGGAGGGTTTTTGGTTTTGAGAGAATACAACCTGTTGTGCTTATTTATCTCTTTTAGTAGCCTCCACCCAACTCTGAGGCTGAGCCATAAGGACATGGGCCTAAATCTCATCATTGAGGCTACTGATAAAACACTCTCGGAAAAAGGCATCAGACATGCCCTTTGTTCTAAAAGCCAGGTGCTCAAAGGCAGCTATAAAGTCTTCCATTGTTTCTAATTCTTTCAACTTTTTCAAATGGCCCAAATGGTTGGTGTCAGTGTCAAAGCGTTCATAAATCTCTACCACAAAGTGTGTCCAAGCAATATACCCCTGACGAGAAGTTTTTCTCCATTGCCACCATTGCCACCATTCTTGATCTAGATGGAGAACACCATACCAGAGTTTTTCCAAGTCATCTGTAATGCCGTATAAAGAGAAATAATGTTCCATTTGGGTTACCCAATTAGTGGGGTATGAGCCATCAAATTTGGTCACATCCACCTGTGGAAGGCATAGGTCACGTTGAAAGTGATGGTTCTGAAAGTTATTGGAATGACAGGAATGGTCACCTTTAGGATGTGGAGGTGAGGAAGAGGAAGGGTTATCTATAGGGATATGCAGTTTGGTGTAGAGTGTCGAAAAGACTGATTCAAGCTAGGTGGTGAGGTCTTGTTTGATTTCCTCCATTGAGGACTGCATGGTTGTATTGATGGTTGCAACA
>SNQJ01S0060184.1:39182-53740 GCA_010110895.2 Picea sitchensis
CTTGTATCGATCTCTTTTAACTCGCAAATCATTTATTCTGCTGCAAATCCCGCGATCGAATCACATGGCGCTCAATATGAAGAGCCTGACGCAAGCCCTTGCGAAAACCGCAGCAGTAATAGAGAAAACGGTGCAGACGACGGTACAGGAAGTGACCGGACCCAAGGCTCTACAGGATTACGAACTCCTCGATCAGGTCGGTTCGGGCGGACCAGGGTTAGCGTGGAAGCTTTATTCGGCTCGACCGAGAAATAAAGGGCCTGCACAGGGGCAGTATCCCCTGGTCTGCGTATGGTTACTGGACAAGAAGGTCCTCTCAGAAGCCAGGCAGAGGGCCGGGCTTTCAAAAAATGCGGAGGACGCGTTTCTCGACTTAATTAGGGTTGATGCGACCAAGCTGGTTAGGTTGAGGCACCCCGGCGTGGTTCATGTTGTTCAGGGTTTGGATGAGAGTAAAGGAGCCATGGCTATGGTTACGGAGCCAATTTTCGCGTCCGTGGCTAATACATTGGGCAAGTTCGATAATGTTACCAAGATGCCGAAGGATCTCAAGGGCCTGGTAAGGCTTTGGCATTTAATTATTCGTTCGGTCAAAAAATTATTGCAAATTTTGTAATTTGAATGGAGAAATTTCTGTGAACGAGAAGGCGATTTAAAGCGTTACATGACAGGCGTGTTAAGAGATTTAAATGGATACCCATGAAAATTCAAGGTTATTTTGACAACGCTGGAATAATATAAACTGAAAAATGGTAATATTGATTAATGACTTGCGTTTTATGAAATTTATATAGCAAAGTATATGGGCAATTCGGGGTATCTTTTGAGGAATTATGCCTTTTTCCCACGGAAGTCCACCTTCTGCTAGACCTTTATAGATTCTTGCTCTCCAAGAGATTTTGATACACGACAACCAAGATGAACTAGGAAATTTCGTAAGTTAGATATTCAAGCACAGAAATGAAATCTTAAATACCTGACATTTTTAATCAAAACATTGATTGAATTATGATTAAACTCTTTCTCGGCTTTGATTCTTAATTTGTAGTTTAATTCAACTCTCAATTTTGGTTCCAAGGAAAGGGGTCCTTTAGACCTGATAGGTCTCAAAAGGATGTTAAATGAAAAACAAACAGTACTGAATAGTTTATGTTATTTTATACAGCTGCCGATCCGAGTTTCTGTAATATTTAAATAACTCTGTAAAATAATCAGGTTTAGCTTTAAAGAAATTTTATTTTTTCTGGAAGTGTAATACTTTGTGCAATACTCTTGCTTTCCTTTAATGGAACTGTAGAAACTTTAGAGTATCACGGAATGTCATATATTAAGTGGCTTTTATTGAAGATTTTATCCAAGGACCAAAACACAACAATGAACACCTGTTATAGATCCATCTTTCTCATTCTTGGCTTTTGTAGAAAAGTATTACTGAATGTTAGAGATTATGCAGCTTTGCAGGAAGCATTCTTTATCCCAAATTAATTCACGTTCTACTGATTTAACGAGCACCACTTATATATTAGTTAGTTTTCCCATGCAAGGTAATGGTGAACCGAAAACACGCAGATCAAAATTAGTAAGTGTTCCTCAAGCAGCCGTATCTTTCCCATTGAGGGTTCTATCACGTTCTTCATCTGTTGCAGCAAATTTCTCTATGTATGCAAAGTGCTTATTTTGGATCCATATCATCGATTAAAAGAGATGGTCAATTTACAAATGAACAGAAAGTTGATGATTAGGGAATCTAATAGTGAAGATGCGAGACCAGATAAGATAATTTTCTTAATGTCTAAGAAATGACCACAAAAGTAGGTCAATAGGGCTAAGATAGTACATCCAGAGCTGGTACAAAGTGGGAGTGCGAAAGCATCTCCGAGATCAATGCTAAAAGCAGAAAGATATTAAGATCTAAGAACAATCTAGAAGCTAAATGCTAAATGTCTAGCGAAGAGAACTTAATTTCAGACCCTGGAAGATATTATTTTAGTTTGACGCATCTAAAAGGTTTACGTGGCAAGTGAAAATGAATTAAATAAATAAAGTATTCTTGAAGTAAGTATCACATCAGAGTCCAAAGATGATATAACTGTATCAGGAGGAGAAGGGTGCATGGGTTGTATGATTCCAGTCTACTAACAATGCATGGTGACTCATGAATCATGACTCATAACCAGACTCCAACTTTATTTAAGGCTACAATATGGCATATGTATTTCTGTAATTTGATCAAATTGGCTTGTACATTTGCCATGCGTGGAACTTCAAAGACTTCTTTGCTTGTATCTGCTATGTCTTCTCATGTTGTGTTCTGAAGATCAATATTTAATTTCTGCAAGATCTTGTCAAATCTATGAACAAACTTAGAGAACAGTTGTTTTTCTTTACAGTCCAGTCCTTAAGATCGATAGGCTTGTTAAGGAAAATCATAATTTCAAATTAATTTGGCTGTGAAGGCACCATAAATTTTCTAAATTCAATGCTTGTATCCATGATTTTAAATGCTTGATACCCAGAATAACTTGCCCTGTTATCTATACCATATAGGGATAATTTGGTAACCTGGCATACACGATTGTATTAGCAGGCATTGTAATGAGAATTTTATTATCATTCTAAATTATAAGAAGTTGCAACTGTATAAATATGCCAAGAAAAAACCAGAAAAGCCAGAAAATTTAATTCCTAAAGTTAAATATTTGAGAGAGAATTTTTAAGAGGGAAGCACCTAAAAACAAAACCATGAAATGTCCTAAACTTGACTGAAACAGAAACCCAGTTGTGGCCTGCAATCTAGTACATGGGACTAAATACTTTAGAATTGCTAGAAATTGCTTAAGAAAGCACATCATATTACAGTGACGATGTTCACTGCAGGTAGCTTTCATTAAGGGGTGGTGCTGAGATAATGCCACCTTTGTAGATCCTTCTAGTTGTGTTTAAGGGAGGATGTGAGAATATTTAATATAAACTCAACTTGAGGGGTTTATTGGATCATTGGGACCGCTTGATCACTCCTTCATTTATGGTTAAACACTTTACTGGTTATTGTGGTCCCAGCCTTTGGGGTTTTAGGGGTAAACCCTAAATCTGTTTACTGGTGAGGCTCTAGCCTCATTCGACACACATTGCACACACAATGCATTGTGATTTTGGGGATCTTCTTATGAAGATGTGCTTCATTGTTTAAAGGTGTTTTTAAATACCACCATCTCACTTGGTTACCTTGGGCTCAGCCTCAAACCTTATCATTTAGTGATAATTTGGTAACCTGGCATACAACACTGTATAGCAGGCATTGTAATGAGAATTTGTATTATCATTCTAAATTATAAGAAGTGCAACCATGTAAATAATAATATGCCAAGAAAAAACTGAAAAAGCCAGAAATTCTCAACAAAAGTGAAATATTTTGAAGATAATTCTTAAGAGGGAAGCACATAAAATCATAATCATGAAATGTTTTAAACTTGACTGAAACAGAAACCCAGTCATGGCCTGCAATCGAGTACATGGGACTAAATACTCTAGAATTGCTAGAAATTGCTAAAGAAAGAAAAAAGCCGCTTAAAATTGGATAAATGAGATGGTTCAACTACAGCATAACTCTAGATCAAAATTTTTGTTTGCCAGTGCTGTAAACGAATTAAAAAAATCAGTGGAAGGCCTGTTAGAAGAAGTCAAAAGGAAGTTTTGGCACGGAATGTTTTTTCCTAAGATATAAGGTGACATTGTCCAAGTGTTACAAAACAGGGGCAGAGTGAGAGGAGGCTTTGGTGATTAACTGGAAATCTTTTTGGCCTTCATTCCAAACATTGAAGAAATTTTTTCTGTTGAATTGTCTAAGATGCTGTACACTGTAAGTATGCAACTGTATGTCTTCTAAATTGAAAAGAATTCAGGTCTATCCCCAAAAATGATCAGGTGGACCTGCAACAGACTAACCGAGGATCACTATATTAAAGTTCTAATGTGCAATGGGGGTTTTTGAACATCAAGAGGCTGATATTGATACAAGCCCCAAATGCTGCTGGACACACTCAATTTTTCCTAGTGGTGTAGCTGAGGAATAAATTTTGTAATATCTCAGAGTCCAGACATACTATTTTACAGCGATAATAACATAATAAACAAATTAGATCCATTTGGCATGTTGAAAAGGATTTAACTGTGGAATGTTTAGGTGCCTTTTATTTGATGATGATCATGTCTGCATATACGATGCTTAGGTATTTTGGAAACCCCATTAAATAAAAGGCTTTTTAATGTCATAGAAGGACTACCTTTCTTGTTCAGAAGATATTGCATTCAGATGCTTCCTTGTTTTAGTTTAAGTCTTCCATGAGGTACCTGAATATGTGGCTAATTTGGTTCTCATGGTTTTTTACAGGAGATGGGACAGTTGGAAATAAAGCATGGTTTACTGCAATTAGCAGAATCACTGGGATTTCTTCACAATAATGCACGACTTATTCATCGCGCCATATCACCTGAGGTTGGTTGGTGGTGCATGCTTTTGTTCTTTGACTAGTCAGTTGCTTCAAGCTTGTTAATATGCAGGAGTTCATAGGAACTTTGTGTTTAGAAAATTCCAATGGAGCTTCGAGTAGTGTTAATCATGTACATAAGAAAGACATTTGAAGAAAGACATTTGATTCTGTACTAAAAAAGCCTTAATGGATATTGTATCTTTCATCTGTAAAGTAACCAAGTTGAATATCTAGGAAGTTTAAGCTAGGTAACATAGATCTTAATGCCCCCATTTAGGTTGTAAGGCTCATATATTCAAGTGAATCTGCATTTATCATAATTCGGAGGGGGACTTGAGGTTTTTTGTGTCTTCAAGATTAAGAAAAAACATGGGATTAAGTCCTGAAATTGCCTGATTTAAGAGCGTTAAGGATACATAAGAATAAGTGGGACGTTTTAGTTAGGCAGCACCTATATTACATGAATTTTCAGGATGGGATTGGAACAAGTTATGGGTGCAGCTGGAAGTTACCCTCCAAATTTCTAGGGGACGACAAAATATTAAAGAAATTTGTAAATTCTAAAAAAATCTAAGAAATAAGAAAATATTAGAAAGTGCCTAAAAAACTACCAAGGAATTTTAAAAATCAAGGACGATACATCATACATCCCATTATTTATTCAAACACTAAAATCTAAAATGCTAATCTATCTAATACAGGTGAGCAATTACATAGTCTAAAATGGCAAAATGCCTAAAATATTATATTCTCCAAACTGGCTCTCCACTTCAAGTCTCCACCGCACATGACTGAATCTCCAATACAACACTATTCATAGATTAAGAATGACTCATATGAATGCTCCAAAGCCCAAATAACGAGTACAGATAGCTTGCTGGTTTGTTTATGAGCTTAGTAGACCAACTGCAACTCCCTTCTTGCCTCCAAACATGTTAAATGGTTAAAAAAATGACGGGGAGGCATTTTTCTATTGTTGGGCTTAGAGTTAGTTTTTTTTGTTGTGTTTTACTCTTTTTTTCCTTCATTTTCCAAGTTGGCCCTGTTACCCTCCAAGTTGCACTAGGATGGACTTGCAGTTGAGCCGCTAAAATTGAACAAATACTTGTTCAAATCCGGTGTTCAGAAGTCCAGCCGGCCATTATGGTCCCTTTTCTTCTTCTTCTCTTTTCGCATTTTCCATACCCCATGGGGGAGTTGTAATAAGATGAGCTAGCATGATGAACTTTGTAAAAGGCTTAGCTGGAGGCAAGAAGGGAGAGCCCCTTAAGACTTAATCATGAGTACATTACTCTAGAGTGTTTTTTTTTCTTATTAATTATATCTTGCTTGAATTTTTTAAGCGAGTTATAATTTCTGAGTTTTTTCACTCATCACCTGCAAAGCTGGAGTGTGCACTGTGTACTGATGGTTAGGCCTTCGTGTGTGTTGTCTAAGTCTAGAGTCTAATGTATATTACCATGCTAATCATTCTCCTAGAGTCTTATGGAATGTGCTAAGTCCCCCTTAGGATTTGTAATGTTTTCTGCAAATAAAAAATTTCCTGCAAAAACGAGATATTTTAATTGTAATCGATGAGTAAGTTAAACAAATGGCACTAGGAGGCATCATATGCCTTGGGGGTATTCATTTTCTTGTTTAGAATACCCACTTGACCCATGTAACCACTCTGTGAGTGAAAATAGTGATTTGTAATCACTCAAAATTAGTTTCTATCACTAAAAGGGAATAAAACACAAAAAAGACAAAAAATCAACAGATGCTATTTTTTGGGAAATTTGTCTTGAACATGTTTCAAGTCAACTAACCCTCTCTTGAGTCCCCCTTAGGATTTTTAATGTTTTCTGCAAATAAAAAATTTCCTGCAAAAACAAGATATTTTAATTGTAATTGATGATTAAGTTAAAAAAATGGCACTAGGAGGCATCATATGCCTTGGGGGTATTCATTTTCTTGTTTAGAATACCCACTTTACCCATGTAACCACTTTGTGAGTGAAAATAGTGATTTTTAATCACTTAAAATTAGTTTCTATCACAAAAAGGGAATAAAACACATAAAAAAGACAAAAAAATCAACAAATGCTATTTTTTGGGAAACTTGTCCTGAACATGTTTCAAGTCAACTAACCCTCTCTTGAGTTCACTGAGCCTTGTTGGCACTTGAGGAGGAGTTGTGGGTGAGTTGGGTGAGTGTTAAGTTGAGTTTCAGGTAGTTCTCCAAGTGAGGTGCGCCCCTCTTGTGGAGATGTAGTGCATTCTTGAGGAGGGCTTCCCACCTCTCGAGAGGTGACACCCTCCCTCTCTCTCTCTCTCACACTCACATGTGGCGCCCTCTTGGAGTTTGGAGAGAGGTGGCAGCCCATCTCTCACACTTGTCTTTCATTTGCTCAACAAGTGGTGCGCCCCCCTCTTTGGGATCTTCACCCATTGAGCTATATATTGAAGGCTCCTCTTGTAAACTAGATTTGGAGACTTGGGATTATGCTGTTGTAATGCTTCTAAGCTTATTGGAATAGAAATAAAGAAGACTTTGGAGGTCATACCTGTGTATTGTGCAAATGTGTGGATGTTCCGTGTTCCTTTTGATGTGTTGAGGTAATTGTAGGCTTGATTTCTTGCATGTATTTGTCAAATTGTCCTTCAATAACAAAATCTAGTAAGCTAGTTTGTATTTCTAAATCTTGTTGTTATTAGCATATGTGATTCAAGCTTTTATGTTCTTCTTGTTTGACTGACATGTTTTCTAGATCCCATGTGTAGGGAACGCCCATCTTTGACAAAGTACCTTGCAGGATCTTTCTAAGTTTGCAGGGGGTTGGGATTGGAGAAGTGGAGGATTCTAGCTTGAATATCCATCATCTTCAACCTATTTCTACGGGAATAAAGTCCCTCTACAATCCACCAAGAGGATTCCATAGTCCAATATCTCTTTCCTTCCGGCACTCCTTTATCTTTTTCTTAACAAAATTTAATGAGTTCTTTGTTACCTTATCTTGCATGTTATAGATCTAATTTCCTTCCTAAAAAATCACACATAGATCTTTTACATGCATGCTTAAATAGATCTAGATCTTATGTTAACTTTGCTATCATTAAAAAGCTAGATCTATTGTAGAATTTTGTCTTTTAGCAAGCTTTTTTTATCTAAATCTTTAATGGCTAAAATATAGTTTCTTTTAAAGTGCTTTCAATTCAATATTTAGTAAGTTTAGTGCTTTTTTGTTTGCTGTTCTGAACAGCAAACGAGACCACTTAGGAAGCTCTTCATTTAACTTGCTTATTGTGGTTGTAAATAACTAGTTTAGTGCATTTTTAAATTAGAAGTTTTTCCTGCAGTTTTGACTTTTTCCACAAGTTGTCCAAAGTGATTTTGAGCATCTTTGTGGGCTGTTTGCTTGCTGATTTTTGCAGGTTTGTGGACAACCAAGAGGAGATGCTGGCCAAATTTTGAAGACTTGGACCATCTGGGACCCCCGGGAGCACCTCTCCTCCTTTGAAAAACTCTGAAACTTGTAAGCTTAGTGGTCTTGTTCCTATAAGGGACCACAAGCATTTCCCCAAAAAAGAGATTGTAACATCAATAAAATATGTGGGCTACTCAGTGCCTAGTATTCAACCCCTCCCGGGGGATCGATGTCCTCCATGTGATTGCTCTATTTTACCTCATTTCATTTTTTTGCTTTGCTTTACTAACTTAAAAAGATAAAATAAATAATAAAATCAATCACACCATCGCAAAACAATTAGATTAGATTTCAATTTCTAGTTTAACTTAGATTAGATTTCAATTTCTGCAATTTACTTTATGCAATTTTAAAGTTGGCTATAAAACATCCCCTTAGCTTCCCCTACTATGATCTTGACCCCTCCTATGCGAGCCTCGGCTTAAGCTCTGGTGTGGGTTCCATACAGAACGGGGACTGGTCAATGTGGATCTAATTTTAATAGGACAATCCAATAGTAGTTATTGCTAAATTGGGATCCTACAAACGAACTTGTGTGTGAAGTTAGACGGGACCTTTGAGATCTAGGTTCTCCCTGTGTTGGACCTTTGGCATTGTTCTTTGTACCTAGTTAAGGGATAACTTTTATAGGGTCAAACATTTAGATTAGATTTCCATTTTGCAATCACTTGCACATATTTTACACCCATAAGTGGATTTGCACTCACATAAGCCACTTCACAATAACCTACAAACTTAAGAACTCATATTAATAATAAAACTATCTTTTTTTTTTCCTTGGAAAAAGCGTAATTTTATTCATCCGAAGAGACAAAACTACATTCTGTAGGTGCTTCGAGGAGCACTACACCTCATGGGTGTGATATATGTGTTGGGGTAATAGAAACAAAAAATTTGTAGGTCTCCGACTTTCGGCCGAGTAGCGAGTTCTCAAGAAAACTTCATATTTAGTTACATATAATGTTCCCAATGGGCTATGAATCTTTGATTCATATTGTGAATCTGTTACTCTGTAGTCTTTGTAGAATTCTTCCAGAATTTTCTGCTGATTGCTTTCAATGTGGAATTTTAATGTTGCTGTTGTTCTTGTTGTTCATGCTGTGTGTTCTGCTATTGAGTTGCTGAGTCTATAAAACGCCGGTGGTAAAAATTTTGCGAGCTTCCTTTTTTGTGCTCTGTGATGTCCCAAAGTCCTAGTGCAAGGTGGAGCCCTGCTTTTGAGAGTGCATCTGCTACCATGTTCCTGTTCCTGTAGACATGGGAGATAGTCACAGTGTCAAAATTTTCTAGTAACCGAAAAGTGTTCTCCAGAATAGGGAGGAGGAAAATGTTATGACATTTTTGAATTTTTCTTGCCCAGTTCACCACAATCAATGAGTCTCCAAAGATTTGGATGTGCCGCAAATCTTTTTCTTTTGCAAAGGTAAGTAAAAGTTTTAATGTCAGAAGCTCTCCATGGTTGTTTGTCCCCTGTCCTAGCCCCAGTTTTGTATGATAATAGTGTGATTTCGATAGGTGTAGTATGAACCCACCCCTGCAGAGTTGGTTCTGTGAAGCTCCATCGAAGTAAAGCCCAATGCTTCGAAAGATCTATTTGTTCAGGAGAGAAAGTTTTTTGTCTTGTCCCATTTTTTATTTGTGGGAAATGTGAAAGTATTGAGGGACTTTGTGCTGCAGTTTTTTCTGGGGCTGAAGCTTTGTCTTGAAAAATTGCTGTGTTTCTGGCCAGCCAAATGCCCCAGATTAAGATGGGGGGGAGGGCTTTTAGTTCTTTGTATTTGGATTCTTGAAGCCACAATTTCCAGGCTTGTTCCAGGTTTTGTCCTTCCCAAGTACATTTTTGTCTGAGGCTGGCTGAAATCTCTTGCCAAACTCTTTGGGTAAAAGGGCAGGTGATAAACAAGTGGTAGATTGTTTCACTTTTCGAAAGGCAGAGTGAACATCTACCAGGCCCTTTGAACTGTTGTTTTTGTAGTATTTCCCATGTAGGGATTTTCCGATTTAGTGCAGCCCAAAGGAAGAGTTTTGCTTTTTGTGGGCACTTTAACTTTCATAGTCCTTTCCACCACCAAGATTGTTGTTGTTGAAAGAGGTCCAGAGTTAGTGCAATGTAGCCCAATTTTGGGGTGTATACACCTGAGGGATCCTTTTTCCAGACCAATTCATCTTCTCTGTCAGTAAGTCTGATGTGATCGATTTGTAGAGCTTTGATGTAATTTTTGTAGAGTATTGTGGAAGCTCCAGATAGCCCTAGATCAACTGCTTTCTTCCATCCTTGGGACCACTGTGTTGTTGTAAGGGGGTCTGCTAGTTGGGAGAGTAAATAGATATTTTGCCCGTGGAGTAGATTGATAAGATCCGGGGGGAGGATGTGTGCGGTCCCACTGCCTGGCCAAGGATCTGCTCCTATACGGTGATGTTTCCCACGACCTACTCTCCATGCTAGTCCTTCACCAATAACTGAGAATGAGGAAGTAAGAGCTTTCCAGAAAATGGATCCTGAATGAGATTTGGTTGGGGATCTGATCCAGTCTTCCAATGACCCCGGGGCTATATATTTTTGGTAGATAACAGTGGACCAAAGGTTGCTATTGGTGATGAGTCTCCAACCTGTTTTTACTGCCAATGCTTTGGAGAACATGGATATGTTTTTGAGCCCCCATCCTCCTAGGGCTTTTGATCTTGCTATAAGATCCCACTTTGCCCAACGCTGTATGTTTTTTTCTCCAGAGCCTGACCAGATGAAACGAGAACAAATTTTCCTGATCTTTTCTATAGTTCCTTTCGGTATCCAGGCCAACGACATCCAGTAGACTGGGATGGCTTCTAGTACTGCTTTTGTTAGTGTGAGTCTTCCTACTCAGAGACACCTAAAGCTCCATCCTGATAATCTTTTCTCCAGTTTGGAGATGAGCCATTTCCAGTCATTTTTAAGATAGTTATTTGGTTTTAGGTGAAAACCAAGGTATTTTAGACCAGCTGTGAAGTCTTGATGAGTGAATGGAAAGAGTCTTTTGTAAAGATCTTCCTCCTCCCTTTCCAATTCTGAGAAGGAGAGGGTGGATTTTTGTATATTTATTTGCATTCCTGTAGCTGACCGGAAGAGAGAGAGTATATTTGAAAGCACTTCTGCATCCTTCCCGTGTCCACTGCAGAAGATGAGGATGTCATCTACAAAGAGTAAGTCTGTAAGCCTTTGGCTAGCGGTGATCCGTATTCCATGGAACTCCCCTGTTCTGACAGCGTTTAAAATTGCCCTGCTCAGTCCCTCGGCCACCAGTAGGAAAAGTAGTGGGGAAAGGGGGCAACCTTGGCGGAGTCCTTTTTTGGAAATAAAGAAAGGGGAAGCTGCTCCATTTATGAGGATTGTGAAGGAAACCGATGATATGCAAGCCATAATCCATTTGATGAAGGGAACCTCGAATCCCAGATGGGTGAGGAGTAGTCTGATATAAGACCAATTTACTCTGTCAAATGCCTTGGAGAGATTGATTTTTAAGATGGTGCCCTTTGCTTTTTTGTTTTTTAGACTATGTAAGCCTTCTTGTGCTACCCCAATGGCTTCATGGATTTGTCTTCCTTCTAAAACACCGAATTGTTCTTTCGAAATAGACTTTGAGAGTAATGGCTTCAGCCTTCGCGCAATAATTTTGTAAATGCAATTGCAAAGGGAGATGGGTCGGAAATCATCAAAGGAAAGAGGATCGTTTACTTTTGGGATGAGAGCTATGAAAGTGGTGTTGAGTGGGTCGTGAATTCTGCCATTTAATCTGGATTCCTCGATGACTTTGAGAATGTCCTTTCCAATCAGTTCGAAGAAGCCCATGTAGAATTCAATGGTCCATCCGTTTGGTCTTGGGCTTTTATCTTTTTGAAAGCTTTGCATTGTGTCTTTGAGTTCTGTTTCTGTAACTTCTGCGTAGAGGTTTTGGTTATTTTCCTTGTCTACAAAGGAGGGGAAGTATAAAGTTAGTTTTATGATGTCAACTAGGTTTGCCCTTCGATCGTCTTTGAAGAGAGTCTGAAAGTGTATTTTGCCCATATTTGCTAGTCCTTCAAAAGAAGTGACATGTCTGTCTTTCTGATCCTTTAGGCTCTAGATAGTATTTGCTGCTTTCCTTCCTTTTGCATAGGCATGGAAGAATTTTGTGTTTTCATCCCCGTTTTCAAGCCAGATTGCCCTGCTTTTCAGTCTCCAGGTTGCTTCCTTATCGACCAATAGTTTCCTTCGTTTTTCTTCAAGGGTGTTGAGCGCTTCGCGAGAAGAATTCGAAGAGAAGCCGGAATCAATATTTTGGTAAATTTTTTCTAGCTGGTATTCAATGCTTATTAGTTCCTACTCTTCTTCCTTCTGTTTTGTTTTTTCCCAAGGGATGACCAGTTTCTTTATTAATTTTAAGTTGTCCATGAATTGTATGGTTGCCGGAGTTTCTTCCGAATCTAGGAGGGGAGACCAGTTGTCTTTGACCAGTTTTTGGAAATTGTCTTCTTTTAGCTAGTTTGCGTTGAATTTGAAAGGGGTTGCCGACTTATTTGGTCCATTGTCTAGTGTTAGCCAGACTGGTGAGTGATCTGAATCACCCCCGCTTCCAATCCATTGTCGGAACTGGAGTGGAAGAAGAGTGAGTGTTTATGTGATCATAAATCGATCTAATCTTTTGGCCACATGTGCATCCCTGGTTCTTAAATTCCTCCAAGTGGGGAGCAGTTTGGTTGGCACTATGTCGATGAAACCATTTGTAGCGAGTAAGTGGCTAAATAAAGAAGTTTGTGGATCTGGGTGGATCGAGGGGCCCCAGCTTTCTGCTTCGCCAAGGGAGAAGTTGAGATCTCCATCGATAATCAGGTTTTTTGCCTTCAAGAGTTCCTTTTTGAAGAGGGCGTTCCAGAAGAGTATCTTGTCTGTGTTTGGCCCATAGATATTTAGAAGCTTGAGAGTTAGCCCTAGTCCTTCGACTAGTACCTTGAGTCCTAGATAGGAGTCTAAGGCCCAAGAATTTAGGAGTTTTATTTTCCTTGAGTTCCAGCCAGTTACTAGGCCTCTTGATCTTCCGCTTGTATCCAGACCCAGGAAAGTCCATCCTGGGAAGAGGTTCATGAGGGCTTGTGTGGCTGTGCGTTTGTCTGCAAGAGTTCCCTGGAGAAACAATACATCTGGTTAGTGTAAGGTCACCAACCTTTTTAAAGTGGATTTTTTTTAGGGGCTCTCTAAACCCCGACAGTTGAAGGAGAGGAGCTTCATGGGGGAACCCTGATCGAGGCTTTTTTTGCTCTAAGGGCCCCAAGGAGGGATTTTTGTCGGCCTGAGGCCGTGTCAAGAAGTGCACGAGATTGTGCTAAGGAGAGGTGGGATGGCCGACCTCTGCCTTTTTTTGGTTTTAGGAGTTCCGGAGAAGGACCAAGGCCTTTGTGGTATGTGGCGTTAATGGTAACAGAACGATTGCGGAGGTGATAGCGTTGGTGGAGTTCTCAGAGCCATCAATGGATGGTTCCTCTGTGGATCGGGAGTTTGAGGAGGAAGGGGGAGAGGCGATCAGGGGAGGGTCTTGTATTAGTGGGGGAGTAGGGAGGGAGGCGGAGGAGTGAAGGGGGGGGAAGCAGTGAAGGTGTAGGGAGGAAATAAAGATGGTGGAATACGACCATTTAGGAAAAAATTGAAAGAATTCCGAAAACTAGAAACAGGGTGGGGAAAAGAGAGGTGCATACCCAGGAAGTCTTTGATCAGATGTTGTGGCGATGTTTCCGGACTGTGATCAGAGCTTGCCCCTTCTCCCGTGGAGGGAAGAACTGCTAATGCGTTGTCGTCCGACTCTGGAGGGTCCACTGTCGGTGTATCTTGGAAGGCTGCTGTAGCGGGGGAGAGAGTCCCCGAAGAGTGTGACATAGAGGAGGAGGAGAGGCCCCCAACTGTTTCTGAGTTTTTTCTTCCGTGGCACTTGTCTTCGAGCGGGTTGTGTCCGTGCCTTCTTCTGAAGGGTTTGGAACAATCTTTTACCACGTGTCCATACTCGTGGCATTGTCTGCAACGGAAGGGCACTCCTTCGTAGTCCAAGATCTGGACTCTTGCGCGTCCCAAGTCTGTTAGATTGATAAATTCTCTTAGGCCTTCCCTGATGTTGAAGGAGACCAATATTCGTGCGATCGCCATATTGCCTGAAGCAAGGAAACTCATGTCTGCAGAAATATAATCCCCTAGAAAGTTCCCTAGAGCTTTGAAGCATCTCTTAGATTAGAGGTGAGGGGGCAGACCTGGGAGGCAAACCCAAATTGGAATAGAGTCTAGTCTTTCACTGCTCGCGTCGAAAGTGGGGTTCCAAGGTTTCATTAGAACTAGAGAGGAGTCTATAGTCCAACTGGAGTGGAGTGCGTTCAAGGCCTGAGTGGGGTCTGTGAAGATGATCATAAACCAACCTCTAGAGAGTCGAAAAATATTGGGTGAGTCTGTGGGGTTTACCCCCCAGTTTGATGCAACCCAGGCTCGTAGGGTTTTTTCACTGAATTGTCATCCGTATGCTTTCCGTACAAGTGTTTTGTCTGCCATCACCGATACTCCTGCCATTGTAAGGTCGTCGCCAAGAGTAAAATTTGGGTTTGCTTTGGAC
>SNQJ01S0060185.1:0-16071 GCA_010110895.2 Picea sitchensis
TCTGTTCAAGTGCTATTTCTGTTGCTATTTCGTATATCATTTCTGTGTATTGTGAAGATTATGTTGGATATTTTACTGTTATTCTGTTATTTCTAGCATTTCGTTTCTGTTCTGCATATTTTATATATCTGGTATCTTGCAGGTTGGTAAATGCAGTTTTGTATTGATCGACTGGGTAGATTTGGATTTGGTTATAGCCAGAGAAACCGTCCATGAAGGATAAAGCCTTGTGGCCAGTGAAGTCATCGATAATTTGATCGATGAAAGGTGTTGGAAAGTTGTCTTTGGGACATGCATGAATGAGATCACGAAAGTCCATGCAGACACGGATAGTGCCCTGTTTTTTTTTAATGGGTACAAGGTTGGAAACCCATGAGGTATAGGCGATGGGGTAGATGAACCTAGCCACATGTAATTTGTCAATCTTGGCTTTGATAGCCACGGCTTTGGATGGGTGTAGTTGTCGTTTTTTTTTATGAACTGACGTAATATTAGGCCAAGTGTCGATGCAATGTTCAACAATAGAGGGATCAATGCCAGGAATTTATGTGTATGACCAGGCAAAAATATCTCGATATTCTTGGAAGAGGGTTTTATAGGCGGTGATTTCTTGAGGAGTGCATGCGGCTCCAATGGTGATTTCCTCGACAACTCCATTTTTTATGGAAATATCGATTTTGATGGTCGGGGAAATGTTGGCCATGTTGCCTTCTTCAAAAGCATCAGGGGTAGGAATGGGGTTGTTGAACCAGTCGATATGTCCTGATGGGATAAAATCCTTGGTTTCGACTACGTATATGGGGTTTTGGTTAGGAGGCATGAAGGCTTCCTATGGAAAGAAGAGTGCTCTGTGGTGTAGCACATCCCATGGGTAGTTGGGGGTGTTTAATTCTTCGAGTATGTCCTCATCACAATGGAATTGGCGGGAATACAAGGGATCATAAAGAGTGATATCGGTGACTATTACCATGTGGTTGTCCTTTGGGGATGAAGAAGCAGGGGGAATGATGCAATGAGATTGTGATGGTTCGCTCGACATAAACCAAATATCGAGGTACTGAGGAGTACCAATGGTAGTTGGATGTAAAATTTTCGTAGGGAAATGAACAGGAGAATTGGGGGGATTTGGGGGTAAATCCTCGTATAAGTCATCCAAGAACCACGGAGGAATAGGGAGTGCATCTGGTTCAGGAGAAACGATATGAAGAGTCTCTAGTGATGAGGTAAGGTTAGTCATCGATTCTATAGGGGGTACAGGGGTTTGAATCAGGGTCATTTGGCATTGCCTATATTCAATGATCATAGGACATTGATATGTAAAATGATCTAAGGATTCAAATAGAGAGCAAGGGCACCTCATGCATTTGTTGAATGAATTCATAACATAGTGGATGTCTATGATGTTTGGTGGGGATGATGTAGATGGAATGGGTTCGTGTTGGAAGATTTGGCGTACTACAACTAATGTCTGCCGGAATTGAGGTAGTGTTGGGCAATGTTGTGTATAATGGCCATATTCTAAACATATGGCGCAAGCAAATTTGGTTTACAGCCCTTTGCTACTTGCGTTAGGGGAGGTAGTGGTAGTACTTGCTATAGAGACGAACGGTGATGGTGTTTGATTGAGTTGAATTAGGTTATGTAACTCGGGTAGAGATGGGCATTTGTTGGTTGGGTGTCCATCTTTCTCACATAGCGCGCAAGGAGGTTGGACACGTGGGGGAAGTGGAGCGGTGGGTTCCGTGTTCTTTCGCCTACCCCCAGTAGTGGCAGGAAAGTTAGTGAGTGGGGGTGTAGAGGGTATGGTGGGAGTGAGTATGGGAATCATCATTGGGATTCCTTCTATTTGGGGGGGAAGGGATGGTTGAGGAACCATCTCTGGTGGATGTAAATACCAAACTAGGATTGCCAACACCATATTATGGAGAGTAAGCGTTGCGGCTACCTGGAAAGATTGTACACCTAGTGGAGGGTAAAAGAAGGGGATTTGAGTAATGGCTTGGGGAACTGTTTCCCAAAATGGGATATGGCCTTGAGGAGAGGTAAAATTGTGAACTGGTGGAGTCAATGAGTTCACAGGAGGCTCGTGAGGGAGGAGCTCTGCGACTAGTGGGACATCAAATATAAGAGAAGCATCCATGGGAGGGAGGGTATCCTCACTGTCAGTTCCTTTAGATGATATGACACATACTTGATTGGAAGGAGGAAGGAGCGGTGGTACACCATGGTAAGTTCCTAACAATGATGGGTCTTTGAAAATTCTGGGCCCCATTTTGATGAGTGGGTATGCTACAGGATTAGTGTGGATGAGGGGGAGAATGTTATCGATGTTGGCAGAAGGGTTAGACTCATAATGTTAAACATGGTCAATGGTAATGATCTTGCCATTATGGGGGAACATCATGGTTGGAAATATGGAAGAGGCAACTACCTTCATTGCGTACATGTAGCCTTCGACCGAACAATATATTGTAATCAAGTGGGGCATCGATAACTTCAATGTCAATAAGAATAGTCTTACCCCTGAGTTCTACAGGGACATTTTGGAAGAGCCCTTCAGGAGAAGATGGTCATCTGTCATAAGCTCTTAAGGTAATGGAAGATGGTATGAGTTCGAGGGAGCCAATTTTATGCCATACAAACTTGGACATGATGCATGTGGACGCGCCTTCATCGATGATGCACCGATGAACTGTAATGTTCTAAATTTTCATGGGGATTTGAAAAGCGATGACAGTGGGGAGGCGATGTTCTCTACTGTCGAGGTCAAATGTGATGAGTTGGGTATCTACGGGGTATACTACCTCCAAGGAAGAAAGTAATGATTTCCGTTGAGTGGGACAAGTTTGAAGTACTTCTAAGACTGACATGGTAGACGAGGACTGTGCTAATTCATCGACCAAACTGTAATTATTAGCTTCCCTAGCCTACGGGTTGTGGACATTCTTGTGTAATGGGATGCGAGGGATGTGAAGAGGTGTGTCCATGTTAGAGCGAGGAATCACCAATGGGGTTCCTGTTGGTGTTGGGATTGTTTCTGGGGAATGGGAGGAGACTTAGTGGGTGCACAATATTGATGACTACGTGTCTGTAGAAGGACTTCCTCCTCACCAGTGAGGAGGATAGTGTGATCTGCGGAATTGTTTGGGTTGAGATATTGTCCCAACTATGGTGGGGTAGGATGCATATCATGTTGGGTGTTCATCACACCCTGGTGCAGAATGGGATTCTGCAACATGGCTGGGGGAGGTTGTTGGACATATTGTTGTGGGGCTTGTTGAGGGGCAGGTGGTGCTGGAGGATGTCGTACACTTCCTGAGTATTTCATCCGTTTAAAATCAGTGATTTGGGGGAAATGATGAGTATAATGACCAAACTCACTGCAAAGGGCACAAGGGAAGTTGCTTCGAAGATTATTGTTATTTTTCTCTTGACGCCTATTGTTATTTCCCCCCCCAGGGGTTCTGATTCCCTTGATTCTAGTATCCCCCAGTAGGTTGGTTCTGTTGGGGGTGATTCCCGACTTGAACTGGGTTGCTATTGTTCCTGTTTTTACCTTTTTTTTTAGCATTATTTGACTGATGGGTTGGATTTTCCATATTCAGCTGTTCAAAATTTTGATATTGCTGAAGGGGAGAGGGTTGAACAAAATTCACCCCAGCATGAGGGTGTGGGGGAGCCATGGGATGTGGAGGACCAGGGAATGGAAAGTATAGATTCTGTGGGGGTAATGATTTGTAAGGTACATAGAAAGGCATGGCGCTTTCGCTAGTACTTAGAGTATAAGCTGAGATAGAGGGAGTACCAGAACTTGTTTGGATTCGTGGGTGTATTATGGGTGCCGACGGTGGCCCACTGATGGGTGGAAGAAGGGAAACAGGGTATGGTTGTTGATAATGTGGTGGGGGATAATAAGGGGTTTCTCCATATGACGGCAGATATTGAGGTGTGCCATACATTAGTGGTTGTTGGGGTTGTGGACTGTGGTGCATGGTATTACCAATCAATCTGTTTGTTGAGTGAGACATCCCGGGTTTGTCTTGGTTGAATGGCACGGGTTTTGGGAGGTCATGAAGTACTGTGTACAAGTACCTTGATTGTGAATAGATGAGGTCATATTGTTAAGCCTTACTGATGGCTTCTTCTTCTGATTGAGGGAAGGTGGAAGCTACATCTTTACCGAGGAGAGAGACAAGTGATCTGAGAAACTAGTCAAGACACTGTTGTTTGGTGGTTTCGACTTTGCACAAACTATGTCGTCGACACCACTCATGAATGTTATCAGCGATATGTGTGGCTGAGGTTTGTTTAAAATTAGAGAGTAGTTCAAGACCATTGTCATGGTGGATTGGTAATTGGAAGAAGGTCAAAAATGCTTTGGCCAAGGACTCGAAAGTCGCATGGGACCCTGATTTTTTGTCTACATACCATTTGGGTGATGGGCTAGTGAGTGTGTGTTTAAATAATCGTAGTCATATGGAATCATCCATAATGTTGTTGGAAGAGCACCATAAGTGGAAAGTCATGACATGGTTGACAGGGTCATCCCCTGCCTTTCCTTCAAACTTGGGGATATTTGAAGGTTGGTTGGTGGGCATTGCGGGCCATGTGGGGTCATGCAATATAGGATCATTTGTGAGTTTTCTTAGATATGGTATGTTAAGAGAGGCCAAATATGGCATCTGGGGTGGTGGCGGAGGATTAGTTCCAGCCATGGTGTGAGTGTTCTGTAAACCTGACCCTTGAGGGGGGCTAGGTGGGTTGGTACTTCCCCCTTGAGAGGAATTTGGGCCCCCGCTTCCATGTAAAGGAGAGTGAGTGGACGGTGGACCTTGGGAAATGGACCCAAGTAAGGTGGAACCAAGCAAAGCTTATCCTAAGACAATGGCACTCACAGGGGTGTGAGAAGGTGGAGCTGATGAGTTGGCAAGACTAGGAACTCTCCCTAAAATAGGAGGGAGGTTCAACAAGCGTCTAGAACGACGGGGGTTCTGTGGGTCCCCTATGATGTCTGACTAGATAAGTGGATGTGTGTGGATGGTGGTGAGAGCAATAAATAAACAAGAGCATTTGCTGCAATTTTTGAACTTTACACAATATATATTTAAATCAAATGTAATCAGAAGTGCATCATACATAAAGTATTTTGAAAAAGAAGCATATATGTGGATAAGTGGGTTTTGTCCGCATGGGGGATCAAAGAAAATAAATGCTCTTGTCCTAAAATACATAACATCCTTCCTCTCAAATAGCACTAGACCTTCCAATAGTACTCAACAGTGGGGTCTGAAGTCACAGGAAGAGAAACTAGTGAAGGATGAAGTAATCAGTTATAATGAGGGGTAAAGGGGGCATATCCCGAAAGAGCTGGCGATATTTCTCAATATCCACACAAAATCCAATCAAGGTGCAATTGTAGCCCACAATTTCCATCTGGGTAGATGTCCTAAAATTTGGTCACTAGGTACCTTGGTCAAAGTGCGGCATTTAGATTTTCGTCCTAGGAAATGGCTCACGGTCTAGATCCCGTCCAAGAGGTGGGTGCCTCAAGGGGGGACACATAGAACAACTGGACCTCAGCCTTCAACCCTTCATGGGTATCTCCCTGCCTTATGGTGTTAGGAACACTTGACTTGGAGGATTTGCAGTTCCCTATTTGACAACTTCTATTTTTTTGACAATGTGAGAACCAGATAATGGGGAGTTATTTGGATGCCTATCCCTGAAATCCTACCTAGACTAAAAAATTTCTTTTGGCACCTCATGTGGAGGAAAACTTAGTGAGTTTTTAGAAAAAATTTAGATGTGGTTTGTTTGAGAGACTAGGGGTGTGAGCAAATCTCATTGAAATTAAATGGGAGTGGATAGTTTCGTCAAGAAAAGGGTGGGGTGTTTCGGAATCCCTTTGGAGGAAACTTACTTTGACCTCCACGTTTCAAGATGAAAACTATGTGAGTGATAAGTGACTTTTGTGTGTGAATGAGTGAAAGTGTGCCAATGTTTTAATGAATTAGGTGTCAGCTTGTTGCATGTGGACTTCACTTGGTCCTTACAAGTGTGGATTACCTAATTAACTAAATGTCTTTGGTACAACCTTGCATAATTCAAAAGTCCCTAGGAAGCTAGCATGTGGACATGTGGGTACTTTACTATTCCTTTAACTCCCTATTGTGATTTAATCTAAGAAATATTTGAAACTATCCTAGATTGTGATCATGTGGTCATGTATGGGCCTGTTACAAAACCTTTAAACTTCCCTAGTGATTTAATCCAAGAAAGTAAATTTCAACACTATCCTATCTTTGTAGCATGTGGGCATGTATGGGCCCATTACAATCTTGAGATGTGTTTGAAAAATAAACTAAGAGGAGTCCCGAGGGGGCTATTGTCCTCTCCTAAAGGTTTTAGTTTTTTTTTTTAAGGGAGATGAAATTGTCCTACAAGCTTTTTATGATTCTCAAGGTTGCTTTGAAGCGCGAGAGAAGAGCATACTAAACAATTGTTATCCAACTTCTGGTCCCAATGCAAGTTTTATGTGATTACAAATGATTCCAACTTATACTTTTAGTCACATCAAGCCATCCATGTGGAAAAATGAAAGAAAAAGAGGAAATAATGATTTTAAACCCCCTAAGTGCCTATGTGTTTTGACTAATCCCTTTATATGGAGAGGGAACTAAGTGTGGTGTAGATTACAACATGCATGAAATCATTTTTAAGAAGGCTAGGGGCCTTCCCCAAATCACAAACAAGCTTACAATGCGTATTTTTCTGCACAGGTGCGCGGGTCTCAAAGTAGACAGAGCTGCACTGAGTGTCTGTGCGCAAACTGAAAAATACTTTTGGGTGCAGGTGCGCAGAGGGCGCTGAACAACACAACAATTTTGGCGCACATGCGCACGATGCGTGACTGTGGGCCAATAAACCCGTGCACACCTGGCACATGACCATGAATAAAATTTTGGATGGAATTCTCTCAATTCAGCTTTGAATTGGGTGTTTTGCAGGTCGTCTTGGGTCGGCTATGGTACCTGCAAGTTAAATAAACCAAAAGAAGAGCTAGAAAAACCCAAATGGGGTAGGAAATTGATACTTTTCCCCAATGGAGTCGCCAATCTATTGCGCCTCTTTTGTCACCTAAATGAGCAAAACAGAGGTGCTTACAAGCTTACTTGGGTTAGCTAAGCCAAGACAGTAGTAAAGGAAATGATTAGAAAAAGAAACATAAAAAACTAAGCTCTTCTTACAACTTTGAAAGAAATGGTGAAATAATCCCAAGCTAATCCACTCAAGAGGTGAGATGGATTGCCCAAATGTAATGATGCTAGTATGCTCTTAATGAGAAAAGAGGATTCCCCAAGAGAATAGTAGCAGCATAACCTTGCAAATGAATTCTTGAAAATTTAGTGCACCCATGGCCTTGTGATCCAGGTGGATATCGGGGGCCACCCACCTTTTCCAAATGGCTCAAAACAGTTTTCTGGCCATTTTGGCAATTTACTATTTTTAGCAGGTTTTCACTTTCGGGGCTATTTTGAGGGCCTAAATGAAGTTTTTTCGAGATCGAGGTTCTTAATGATAGATAAAGGCATAATTGAGCCCTCAAAATGAATCTCCTCGACGATACCTTTCCAACGAGCTATCACACGCCTAAAACAGAGATCGTATGCAAAAGTTACAACCCCTGGAAGTTGATGCACCAACTTACCCAAACGAGGCCCACATGACTTTTGGCGCTTCATCTCCTAGGGTTAGGTTTTTGGATGTCTAGGAATTTTGGCATTCCCGATTATTGTAAAAAGGCCTCCAGAGCCTCATTGTAACCATCTTCTTGCGAATGTGAGTAGTCGTCACATCTCTTCTCAGAGATAAGCTGCCACCATTCTAGCGAGTCTTTCACTCTGTATTTTTACAGTCTCTGTACATTTCTTTCATTAATAGAAATCATGTATTATTGTATATCTGTGTTTATGGTTACATATCTGATACATTTATGTTATATTATTGAATATATGCAATGTCTCTGTGCATTTCTTTATTATATCTTCGCTCTCATTTCGTGCCGAAAATAATCCGGATCACCTTGTTTTATAGCACCACTTTGAGGTATTGTGCAACCAGCTTTTAGTGTGAAAAGGCATTGTTTAGGGTATTTTTTGGTCTTTGACCAGCCACCCAGTCGGATCCAGCTAATATTTGGATGTCAAATCAACTTGGAAGCTGAACCAGAAGTGGGTGGGAGGCCGACCAATCTCGTAAATACGTCGTTCTCAGGTGTGCGTGGCTTTTAGCGACCACGGTCGCGCATCGTGTGCATGTGCGCTTTTCGTGCATTTCTGGTTTGCGCATGTGTGCACGCGCCCTATGTAGTCATAGAACACCTTAATTTTATCACTGGTTGTATAGTTTTAGACCTTTTGGAAATGCTTTTGTGGTAATTTTTGTCCATGGGTGACCTCATGACTGTTTGAAGATGTTGGATTCCTGTAACCATTGGCGAACGAACTTTCAGTGATAACATAGTGGTTAGCATTTGAGTGTGGGGCCTTTGGGATATTGGAGGTCACAAGGTCGACTCTTGGGGAGTCGAATAATATTTTTCACATTCCATCCATGGGATGGGTGCCATGTGGCAGCCCATGATTGGGCCATGTGGCACCATATAACTGGTCCACATAAAAACTGCCACTTGTCACAATATGATTCATCAATGAAGTTGACATGTGTCATCATCGAACGTGCCTATGTGTCTTCCATGCCATGTTATCTTGCCAACTCAATTGTGCCACATGTCACCCTTGCAGTGGTGCCACGTGTCACTTTGATTTTTTCCTGTTTGACCAAGTTTGACTGAACTTTGACCACTTATAACTTTTGATCTGTAACTCCATTTGACGAGTTGTTTATGTCGTTGGAAAGTTTGTAACGTGCTATTCGTGATCATGCATTTTTAATGAAGTTTTGGGAACTTTGATTTTTTCCCTTTCTCTGCTTGTTGAGGCCATTCTGAGGCTCCTATGATACTTCTGTGCATTCTGGGAAACTTCCAAAACTTCTTTGATGTTCCCTAGATCCATCTGGATCACACCTCCCAACTGAAAAGACTTTTGGTCCCCAAAATTCATTACATTAATTTTCATTTCCATTAGACTTACAATAAGAAATCCTTACCCAAACTACCTCACAAGGCCTAACAATATCAACATGTGCCAAAAGAAAAGAAGTGATATCAACAATTATCACTTTTACACAATACCCTTCTACGGTGTCTTAATTGCAACATGTGATTTACAAATATGGCCACTCTCGACTAACTCAAAAGGATTTCCCCATTTGTTCAACCATTTTGTTGAACATGTCCTCTTTATCGAGTTGTCCTTTCTCTGGTAATTGGTCTTCTCCTCGTGGTGGATTTTCCTACAACACTTCCTAACTGGTTGTCTCCCTCGGAGATAGTTGTCTGGTCTTCTTGTCCCTCTTTGGACGTAGATCATGATGTAAGGCCCAACAAGTGGCCTCCTCATACCCATCTCTACTACAATGGTTGCAGTAGCCTTTCTCCTTCAGAGGTGTATTCCCCCTACTCTTTTTGGTGCGTGGAAAGAAATCTGCTATTCGTGTCCTTCTCCTGGTTTCCATAACCTTCCTGCACAAGGTTTTTCTCTTCCAACATTGGGACACTACGTGGTTATTCAATCCACAAAAAGTGTATGGTCTTTAATGCCAAAATCTATGTTTTATATGATTAACATGCTTATAATCAAATGGCATTTTAGAGTTTTGAGAGTTCTTATACCTCAGTGAGCTTCCTCTGGAGTCAGACTGGAAAGAAGAGTTGGTCTCAAATCTGTCACTGTGATGCTCATCTCTCCCTAGAGATGTCTTGAATCCTCGATCATGAGAACTTGTGCTCTCAACTTGCACTGAATCAATTCCATCTCTTGATGAATTGTTGACCTCTGGAGTCTCAGTGACTGTCCTGGGGTCTTCTTCCTGAATGGTTTTGGAGCTTTCTCCAACATCTTTTGGGACATAGCATATCCCAACATATCGAGGCCAAACCACTACCTCGATGGGATCCACAATACCTTGGCCATTAGTTCCAAGGCCTCCTCCTTCTTATCCCATTTTTCCCATCAACTTTAAGCCGATGCAAGAAGCATGTTGTTCAAGTGTTTCAAAAGAATCATCAGCATTAATCAAGAAAGGAATTATACATGGTTTACTTATGTCCACCTCAAACTGGGACTCTTGGTCTGCTTCTTGAGATGTGTCCAGTTGTTCTTGGTGAGAAGGTTCAGTGGAAGATGCTTCTAGGAATCCTCCTTGGTTTATGGATGCATGTAGGTCATCTTCATTTGCTTGAAAAAGTGTGCATGCATTTTCACTGTCATGCTCGCACCCATAACTAGTGAAGTTGCCATAGTCACAAGATGGTCTTATCACCATCTCATTCGTAGAGCCTTCCCCTATCTGCATCTTCATGGCTTGCAACTGCTCTTGCAACCTTTGGTTCTCTTCTTCTACAACATGCAACAATGTCTTTATTCCAACATTCTCTGCTTGAAGCATTTGGTTGAGCTCTTGAAGCTCATCGAACCATGATTGATTTAGTGACCATGTCATCCTTATATTCAACACCTGCAATCGGAATCAAACCTCGCTCTGATACCACTTGATCTAAACCTGGGAGCGATAATTTTCCAATAATTGGTTGTTCTGTCACTCCTTCAAAAGGGTCAGTAATAGATCATTTTACTTGAGCGATTTGCAATAAAAGGTAAATTTGAAGTCTTATGTGCTTGAATTCGAAGTGAATGAAAA
Source organism: Picea sitchensis (assembly GCA_010110895.2). Classification (NCBI taxonomy): domain Eukaryota; kingdom Viridiplantae; phylum Streptophyta; class Pinopsida; order Pinales; family Pinaceae; genus Picea; species Picea sitchensis. The sequence continues at coordinate 10,825 of SNQJ01S0060185.1, forward strand.
CCTCTTTAGTCTTCCTTATGTGCAATATGTCATGCTTGCCTTTAACATTCTATGTGCAGAAATTCATGGAAAAACAACATAAGAACATAATACACATAATGGATAAGACACTTCACTTGATAATGGAGTTCACCCTTGCAATGGGATACCTCTCCGAGCCATGCTCCAAATCCTAACCTCTTTATTCTTCTCGATGTAATGATGTCTCTCCTTTACAAGTTGTAAGGCCAAAGTCCCTCTTTGGTGACGGTAACAAGAGATCCTAATGTTATCAGGAATGTATCAACTTCACAAGTTCTCATACTCATGAGGAATCCATGATGTTGACATGGACATCATTCCCACATACTCAATACATAAAAAGATGAAGAATAAAATATGACCCCCCATGGATCCATCAAAAGCCTTAGATCTGCTGCTTAGATCCAAAACATAAATATGCAACCCATACAAAAGATCTCGGAACCCACGAGAATCAAAACTGCTTCGTTGGCCACTTGTCATGAAAGTGCCACAATTTTTCTGTCACATATAACTGATTGATTTGATGTGAAAGGAAGATAAGAAACAAATAGATGGAAAGAATAAGTTGATCTTGTTGACTTGTTGTAGCTTCTCTCTGCTCCTTCAGACCTATAACATGCATGCTATGTTGCAAAAATTAATGAAAAAAAATAGCATAATGAAAAGCATGCTTACATTGGCTTCTCCAACACTTAGCTTGTTGATATGAAGCTCTGTTTAAAAAATAGACATCTTCATTGAATTCGCGTCGTTGAATTACCCAAAAATGACTGTCAAATCGTCTCCATCCGAGTCGGACACTTTCAGGCCCAAGAGACACCTCTACCTCAGTTACCGTGCCACTGCATCTACAATAAATGACTCATTCTAGAATTAAGCTACTAAAGTTTTTCTCAGATCAAGAAACTAACATCACCACTGTGTTCATGGCGTCATTTTACCTAAAAATGATTGTCTCCACGTCTCGATCCGAGTCGGGCACTTTCTGGACCCAAGAGGCACCCTCGCCTCGATTTGCATGTCAAAATCCATACAGTCCGTACGGATTTTGTACAGGCCATATGGGTTGTATAGGTTCTCTCCACTCTCGTTCTCTCTACACTAGTGTGTGGCTCCAAATGCACGCATTTCCCTCGAATGCACTGCCCGAAACCCGCTTATATAAAATTTTATGGGCGGTTATGCGATAAGTGAAGTTGTTGGCTTGTTGGCTACATTGACTAAATTAAGGCATTCAGTTTTGCGAAGGTTCGGGGGTTGAATCCCATGGACCTCTGTTTTAACACATGTTTTATAACTAAATTTTGGCACGCTTGCTAAAACTGGTAGAGGTTGGCTAGAATGGAAGAATGGATAATCAATAGCGGAATATGCTAAATATAGAGGCGGCTATAATGGCGGACATGCGGAATATCATATGGCAGATGTTCGCATGGTGTGGTATGGGACCAAGGGTTGGGACGAAGGCCTAGCCCTTTCCTCCCCCATTCAAAACATTTTTAAAACTTAAATAAAATTTCCCCCACATTACAAATAAGAAACAACGCTTGGTCTAGTGGTTAGCACGTGAGTGTGGGGCCTTTGGGCTGTTGGAGTTCACAAGGTCAACTCTTGGGAAGTTGAATAATATTTTGCACATTCCAGCCATGGGAGGGGTGCCACGTGGCACCATATAACTGGTCCACATAAAAAACTTCCACTTGTCACAATATGATTCGCCAATGAAGTTGACATGTGTCATCACCGAACATGCCCATGTGTCTTCCATGCCATGTCATATTTCCAACTCAGTTGTGCCATGTGTCACCCTTGTAGTGGTGCCATGTGTCACTTTGACTTTTGCCTGTTTGACCAATTTTGATTGAACTTTGACCACTTATAACTTTTGATTTGTAACTCTGTTTGACGAGTTGTTTATTCCATTGGAAAGCTTGCGATGCGTTCTTCGTGATCATGCCATTTTAATGAATTTTTGGGAACTTTGAGTTTTTCCCTATCTCTACTTACTGAGGCCATTCTAAGCCTCCTAGGATACTTTTGTGCATTCTGGGACACTTTTGAAACTTCTTTGATGTTCCCTAGATCCATCCAGATCAGGTATCAAGCCCACCAATACATCATTCTTGGTGATACCCTTTACCGTTGTGGTATTGAGTCCATTTTTCGACAATGTCTCACTTACGATGAAGCTGAGAAATCTTTGAATGATTTTCACTCTAGAGCATGTGGCATTCATATGTTTGGGTATGCCATTGCCCAAAAGATCTTACGAGCAGGTTATTTTTGGCCTTCTTTGTTTAAAGACTACATTATTGTCATCTAGAAATTCCATGCTTACCAAACTTATAATAACAAGATAATATCTCATCCTTCTCCTTTACATCCTGTAGTTTCCGTTGGTCCATTTGCCAAATGGGGCATTGGCTTCATGACATGTAACCATCACTTGGTCGGGGGGCATGGATACATTATTGTAGCTATGGATTATTTCACTAAATGAGCCGAGGAGATGCCTACATTTGATAACACTGGGAGAACTGCAACGATGTTCATATTCAATCATATTATTACTTGATTTGGTGTCCCTCAAGCCATCATTAGTGATCATGGTAGTCATTTTCAAAATTTTATGATGTCTGAACTTACTGAAAAGTTGGGTCTTCACCATGAAAACTCAACCCCCTATTATCCACAGGCCAATGGCCAGGTTGAAGCAATCAACAAGGTTCTCATTACTATGCTTCGATGAATGATAGGAATTCATAAGACAAATTGGCATACGATGTTTTTCTCAGCATTATAGGCCTATCGGAAATCCGTGAAGTCTGCCATGGAATTTACACAATTCCATTTAGTTTATGGTATCGAAGCTATTTTTTCGATTTAATGTGAAATATTATCTTTGAAACTAGTCGTTGAACTTCTCCCTACCACCTCTGTTGAAGAGGAGCATCTTTTGTATTTGATGAAACTATATGAAACTTGTCGTGATGTCACCTTAGTTATTAAAACTCAGAAGAAATGTGTTAAATCCCAATATGACAAGCATGTCAAGCCATGTATTTTTTTTTAAGGTGATCTAGTTCTTCTTTACGATCAAGATCATGATTTTCTAGGGGCCAATAAATTCAATCCCATGTGGCGGGGTCCTTACATTGTCAAACGAGTGTTGGAGAAGGGAGCTTATGATTCTGTTGATTATGATGGAATCCCTTTGAGTGAACCCAGAAATGGGATTTACTTAAAAAAATAATATGCTTAATTCATTTTTGGATGAGTTCTTGTAATTTTAGTGTATCATACTCTTGTGTGCTTTTTCGTTGTTTGGTTTCGATCTTCAGCTTCTTACCTTGCATTTTGCTTGGTTTCCATATGTCGGTGTCTTCACTACCCTACATTGGCTTCGCTGATGGCACTAGTCACAGTACTCATAACTTAGCATCTATTGCTTGGGAAATATATGCACCTATAGATGAATTGATTAGTCTATATGGTGTTTTCCTTGGTCGTGCAACTAACAATATTGAAGAAAAAGTGTAGTCATCGAATTATTGACTGACGTTGTTTCACTCGAAATTTGTCATCTTATTGTACGACTCAATTCGCAATTAGTAGTCCTACAGTTGAGTAATGTTTACTCCATTCGAAGTCCTAAGTTATCAAGGGTATATTTATGAATTCTTCTCTTGGAACGTCATTTTGATTACATGGAATATCAACACATTCCTAGATGTCTAAATACATTAACAGATGCATTAGCTAATTGTGTGTTAGACAGACATTTGAGAAATTTATAAAATCCAATCACACTCTGTATATACAACAAGTAAGTCGGTAGAAGCCTCATATATATATATATAACGATAAACGTTTTACAAAAAGTGTCTTTGTCCGAAGACCAAAATATCAAAAATGTGAAGCACATGGATTCATATACAATAACATCAAGGATGTTTCTTGCTATAACACACAACTTCCCATGATACTCTATGAAGCAGTCGACCAATGGAAGCAAACATGCCCATTGTGTGGCGTTGGTAATGCCTCGGGATATCATCAATAGAGGAATCTGGGATGTTCATCGTGAGTCCCTCTAGATTTTTCTCTAGGGTATCAAATTATGCAACAACTACTCTTGCCACGTCACCTCTCTCCCCTCACCTCTAGATGGGGGATGAATCGGGAGGACGATAAGGTCCCACATCTGCATCATCAAAAGAGCATTTGATTAGTCATCTGATAAACAACATAAAAAACATTTATATCATTAAAAATCACAAAAACATCATATAAATAAAATGTCCTTCTTACCTATGTCCCCCCATTGGGAACCCTCGGGAAGAGATAAGTTTGGATCTCCTCGGATGTCTAGCCCGACATATGCATAGTTGTCTACCATGAGCATCTGAGTTCTCAACCAATCAAAGTAAACATCATTATATATAACAATAGGTCCGGTTGCATGTCTTGCCATGAGGTCGACCCACCTCTTCATTCTCGGATCCTATGGGGTAGGTATACCCTACTCTACCTGCAAGCACAAAACTAGGACCCTCTCTAGGAAGAAGGATACCAAAATCGACCCATATCCAAATTGTTTCAGCTCACCACTCTTGCACTTGGTTAGTTTTTTTTTCATACTCTTGAGAACCCCTTCACACCAGTTGCAGATTTGGGGCTCCATACACTCCAGCGCATACTGAAAATAGATTTGAAGAACCATATGGGGAGCTGCACTCCCTGCCATGCATGTGATGGTATATACGATGGTCTGTAGAGAAAATTCTCGGACATCTCTGTTAAGAACCAATACCAGATCTGAAGATATAATCAACACAATTACTGAATACACAATAGATCCACAAAGCAAGATATAAGAAACCACACTTTATTATATCAAACCCTTGAGGTAGGGTAACACCATATATTAATCCTTGTGGAAGGATAAAACTCCTCAAGCAATCCTTGCTTATACAATCACAATATTCTTCACTATGTTTCATTACATTGCCTAGACTTCTTTATATAGCTCTCCCTATCTCCTAGTAACCTTCTAGAGAGCCTTCTCACATTTATTACATCCAAATACCATAGTGGGCCTTTATTAATATAGTGGACCTAGTCCACCTTACATTGAATGACCACATTCCCATATATTAAATGACTTCCACTAATAACACATAACTACATTCCCATTGGGTACCTCCCTAGGTACCCCATATT
>SNQJ01S0060185.1:16081-27932 GCA_010110895.2 Picea sitchensis
AAATCACATGAAATGCCTACTCGTTCACATCCCACATGTGAACTAGGTACTCGAGTAATCTCAACTGGGCCCTCATACCCTGGATCTTAAATAATTTCAACAACCCACACTGTCGGAGAGCCATTACCATTCCCAGGTCATTCTCAGCAAAGTAGTATTGCTCCTCGTGATCTCTCTCATGCCATTCCAACATTTTTACCATGGAAAACATGCAATGGAACCGTAAAGAGATATTAGCATCATTATCTTCTTCCCTGGATAATTTTTATTGGCATTTTCATATTTAAAAACTTTTGGGGCTACGCACGTCGTAGGCCAAGGCATCTGCACAGTGAGGAGTCATCACGGGCCAGCTATAGGGCCACCTGCAATGATCCTAGATCGTTGTAGGGCCCGATATAGGGCTCCTGCGACGACCTCCACGCATAGGTACCCTCAAAAAATTAACTGAAAAGTCTATTTCTAACCTATGAAAAAAAAAATCCATGGAAAGTTGGAGGAAATGAAGATTACCTATTCTATGGAGATGGTTCATCAAATGATCAGTCCTTCCCTCCATAATATGTTGTTGAAAATCAAGGTAAAATAGGGGGTTTAGAGCAAGGTTTGGGTGAAATGACAAATGGAATAGTGAAATGAGGTTTTTACCCATTTTTATTGATTTTTTCACTTTTTCATTTGTATTTTATATTATTTTATATGTTTCATCTAAACCCTAAAGTCCTAACAACTCTACAACTGGTTGATTTTTGGAGATAAAAAGTCTAGGAGTGAAACGTTGGAACAAGGATCCATTTTTTGTTTGTTTTTATACATTTGTCGCATGTACAGATCCTTTTAGGGTTTTTTAGGAAAAACTCTGAGCTTAGTTTTTGTTCTTTCTCGTGCTTGTAAATCAATGATAATGTAATCGAGTATACTTTTATTTCTTTTTCAGACTCGTAATGGTGACACGAAAAAAAAAACCTATGGATTATCCTTTAATCTCTTTTCACACTCCATAAAAATGAAAAGATTGTCGAGCGAACTTGTTCTTTTCACGCTCGTAAAAGTATTTGAAGAAAACATTTGATGAGCAGAAGGTTATCAATTTTTTGGTCTCATCAAATTCATTTATGAAAAAGGAACTATGGAGTTCTCTTTAAGTGTTTTTTAGACTCTCTAAACATGAAAAACCCCTGAGTTTTCTTTCTTTTGACTCATTAAAAAAAAATTGAAAGACCCATATGGGATTGAACCACTCCTTTTTAGGATTTGTTAAACATACTCCGAAGGATGAGATTACATCAACAAGCATATGTTATCCTCCTCAAGCTTGCATAAAAATAAAGAGGTACTCACCAGAAATGGTGGGGAAAATTTGAGAAAGAAATGTGTCTTTGTATCTTTGTTAGTGGCAGTAATAGAAGCTCTTGATCATGACACCCCCCTTCATCATTGTATCCTGGTTGGGAAATCCATTTGTCTCTCGTTTGACCATCTACATGTCCATATGTTGGGTCCTCCTTGAGTCAATGTTGCCAAGACTATTGTCGTGTCATTCATATGTTCAAGAGAAGTCTAACCTAAACAATCCTTCTATTGATTCGGCCATCTGCAGTTATAAATTTTCTACCATGTCGGCCTTCCCTGTGTCCATTTCGAATCACTTCATACTTTGATCTATCTGTTACATATTTCATGTCATTGATGGGGGATATATCAAGGCCCTCCTATGACGAGTCCTTTCCTGTCAACTTCAACTCATTATCCAGGAACAAGACTTAGAAATCATTTAGTACCTTAGAGCCTACATGCTTCAATGGCAGGTTTCTTCACTTTCAACAGTGGGTTCACATCATTGACCCCTGATTGGGAGATTCCATCAAGTTTTCAACTTCAACTCATTTATTCACATTCGTTGGATTGTACTGGGGTACCTTGGGAGTCATTGACATCAATGGTGATTTCCCTCACACTTGTTAACGGTATTCATTAATGACTGGTAATCAAGTGGTTTCTACCATGTTTGACTTCAACACCTGTAATCGCATGGCTAGATTCGTACTTAGAGATGATGGAATTGAAGACCCATGATCTCATCATTCTGGTCTAGGTTAAAACGGATTATTCATGATTTGTATTGACACATAGATCCACTTTGTATGTCTCTTTATGTCCGAATTTGAATTATTTAGAGAGTGGATCCACAATGTATTATGGGTGGCTATGTAGATTCACAATGACATGGATCCACAATGTATATTTAGTGGCCATGACTCAATTGAAATTTTGTAATCTGAGTATGGGAATTCCTACCTCGGACAATGGTATATTATTATGCATAGGCTTGATTATTTGCAGTTTCCCAATCGATGCACTCCTTGTTTACGACACACACATTCTACAAATTATTTCAATTGTCACGAGTTCCATATTCATACTTTAGGGGGCATTCTGTTACAAATTATTTTGGTCACCCCAGTGATCCATTGACAACATGTGTTAATGTTCCCAAAAATAGCCTTTCTCCATGAGGAAAAGTGATTGGCTTTCTCTTCTCAAAAACCCTATTAAGGAGGGTCATCGCGGGCTGCACTATACATAGGGTGTGACAATTCCTGATCATCGCCCTCTGCTATAAAGTTAGGCTGTGACGTCTCTACAGGTTGCACTATGCCTAGGGTGTGACGATGTCAAAAGCTAAGAAAAAGTCAAGTTCCACGAATGTTCTAGAAGGGGCTCTTCTAGAAGATGAGGTGGCCTCTAAACAGTTTTTATCTTACTCGTTTCTTTGATTTGGTGGGATCATCCTAATCTCCTCAACCATCTCTCATTCACATTATATAAGGAAGGATCTCTCATGGAAAAGGCTAAGGTTGATAAAGGTGGAATAGGCTAAGATTGTATGGATAATTATGCATTAGAGTATGCTTGAGAGCCTCATTTCAGTTCATCAAGTTATTGTGGATCTTCTTCATTCAAGATTGGAGAAAGTGTGTGTGTTGGAGCAAAGGGTCATCGAAAGGGAACCTTGCGACATCAAGGCTTAGGTTGTAATCTCCACTTTCACTTTAATATAATACAGTGATATGTTTATTTCCCATAAAAAAATTCTTGTTTTATTGTATGATTCCTTGATCACGTGCATAAGTTCTTGTTGAGTATATTGGATTGCTTTCACTTTTGTTGTCTTGTGTTCCCTTGCATATTCAATATCACAGGAGCACCAAAGTGGAGCTAGGATGGCAATGGCAAGAGGAAACGACATTTAAACGGTATGTTGTCTATCTCTTATTAACTAGTAAACTCAATAGTTGGAGCTTAGGGAAAGCATCATATTTTGTTCTGTTTTGTTCTATATCCAGGTGGATCTAGGGAGATATGTTTATATCCGCATTTACCGATTAATCCCATAACACTGGCTATTGGAAATAAAGAAATATTTACAGCTACATGATTACACATCCTGGGTGGAAGCTATAATTTCCACCTACCACTTGCAAGGGAAGGAAACCATCTGTTGGGATCAACTTAAGAAAACCAAGAACCTTAATGAGAAAATGATCTCATGGAGGAATTTCAAGGGATATTTCCAAGAGAAATATTTTTCTGAGCATTACTATGAAAGAAATATTAAAGAGTTCTTTGAACACAAGTTGGGAACCATGACAATGGAGGAATATGAGAAGTGGTTCTTTGAATTATTGAAGTATGTTGACTTCATCAAGGATGAGAAAGTCGAAATCCAAATGTTTCTAAGTGATTTACCCTCTTTTTACAGTGATAAGATTCAATATGATAACCCCAAAACCTTGGAGGAAACCATAAGGAGAGAAAGGAATTTGTATGAACAGAGCAAAGGAAGACTAGTTCTCCAAAAAGGGTGGAATGAAAAGATGAAGGATAAGAAGGATCAAAGGTAGAAGGGTTTTAAGCCACCCTTTTTCATGAATAATTTCCAAGTGAATCAACATGGTCAAGTCACACAAAATGAACACAAGACTGCATGTTCATTTGGAAAAAGGACAAGGCAATAGTCGGTGCAATGTTGGGAATGTGAGGAAAATAATATATATAGGGATTTCCCTCACAAAGGAGAAAGGATGAGAATTGTTCACAACATTCAAGAGGCTAAAATAGTGGAAGACATGGGAGGAAGAATGCCAAGTATTTATGTAGCTTTGGACAACAAGAAGATAGAGTATCAATCCCCCGTGATTGAAGTGGAAGGTAAGATCAATAATGAACCCATAGAAATTTTAATTGATTATGGAGCTAGCCATAGTTACATAAATGATAACATTATTGAAATATTTCACTTGCAAATAAGCATAGAAATCTTGGTTAGTTCAGTTAGTCAAGGGGGCTAAGAGGAGAACCAATGAGTTGGTTAAATATTGTTCGATAGACATGAATGGACTCAATACAAAGGTGGATGTAAACATCATACCATTGGGTTCATATGTTTGTCTGATTGGTATGGATTGGTTGGATAAACATCATGTTGAGCTAGACTATTACAACAAGACAATCACATGTCTTGATGAGGAAAGGAAGCAAGGCAAGATTCAAGGAATTCCTAGAGTTGTAGCTATTAGAGAGATTTCAGCTACATAATTGAAGAAGATATTTAGGAAAGGATGTCAGATGTTTGTAGCCCATATGGAGGAGGAAACCAAAGACAAAGTGGCAAGAATTGAATACTATCTAGTTTTGAGAGATTTTGAAGATGTGTTTAGAGAAATTCTGGGACTAACACCAAAAAGAGACATTGATTTCTCAATTGATTTGGTGCCAGGAGTTTCCCTAGTGTCTAAGACACCTTACAGAATGGGTACACCAGAACTAAAAGAGTTGCAGTTGCAACTTGAATAACTTTTGAAGAAGGGGTATATACGCCCAAGTGTGTCACCTTGGGGAGCCCTAATTCTTTTTGTGAAGAAGAAGGATGAAACCTTAAGGTTTTGTATTGATTTCAGGTATCTTAATAAGGTCACCATAAAGAATAAGTATCATTTGTCGAGAATTGATGATTTGTTTGACTAGATGAAAGGTGCAAGAATATTTTTGAAGATTGACTTGAGATCAGGATATCATCAAGTAAGGATAAAGGAAGAATACATCATCAAGACAACATTCAGAACAAGATATGTGCATTATGAATTCACGGTACTGCCATTTGGGATATCAAATGCCCTGGCAAATTTTATTTTCCTAATAAATGGAGTGTTCAGGGAGTACCTGGACAAGTTTGTGATTGTGTTCTTAGATGATATCATTGTCTATTATAAATCAGAAGAGGAACATGAGAAACATTTAAGAATGGTGTTGGAATTTTTAAAAGAGAATAAATTATATGTTGAGCTAAGTAAGTGCATCTTTTACCAAAATAAGATTCACTACTTGGGGCATATAATTTCAGCACTAGGAATAGAATTTGACCCTAAGAAGATAGAAGCCATTAGAGGATGGCCAACGCAAAATAATGTGACAGAGGCTAGATCATTCATGGGTATTTCCAGCTATGATTGAAGATTCATAAAAGGGTTCTCAAGGATTGTAAGTCCAGTCACTTCTTTGCAAAAGAAGGGAGTGGAATTTGAATGGAATTCCAAGTGTGAAGAGAGTTTTCAATAGTTGAAGGAAATATTGAAAAGTGCACCAATATTGACGATTGCAGATCCAAATGAAGATTTTTTTGTGTGCACAGATGCATGCAAGGGAAGAACTCGGTGGAGTTCTCAGTCAAAGGGACCATGTGGTATGTTATGAGTCCAGAAAATTAAAAGAGCATGAGACGAATTATGTTACACATGACTTAGAGTTAGCAATGATTGTACATGCGTTAAAAATGTGGAGGAATTACCTTATGGGTAATAAATACGAACTAAGAACAAATCATTGTGGTCCGAAACATTTCTTTGGACAACCAACACTAAATGCTAAACAAACTAGATGGCTGAAATTTCTGAGAAAATATGACTTTGAAATTAAGCATATTAAAGGAAAGGAAAATCAGGTAGTTGATGCACTCATTAGGAGAGCTCATGAAGTGCATGTGGAAGCCATCGGCATGTACATGATAGATTTGAAAGATCAAATTATTGTAGCAACAAATTCAGATCAGCAATATGTGAAAATAAAAGAAACATTACATCAAGGTAATTTTCAGTACAAATTTAATTTCTATGAGCTTAAAGAAGATGGAATTCTCATGTACAAGGGAAAATGATATGCGTCGAATTCCAATGAGCTAAAAAATGTAATTCTGAAGGAAATGCACAATGTGCCATATGTAGAGCACCTAGGATATTAGAAGAAAATTGCAGTAGTAATAAGCCAATACTTTTGGTCGAGAATGAAGAAAGAAGTGGCTAATTACATAGCTAGATGTATAGAATGGAAAAAAGTGAAGACAAAACATATACATCCAAAAGGTTTTCTATAGCCATTGCCCACTCCAGAATGGAAGTGGGAAGTAGTTACATTGGATTTTATTACTAAGATTCCCAGAATAGTGAAGCATCATGATTCCATCATGGTGGTGGTGGATAAATTGAGTAAAGAAACACATTGTATTCCAGTAAAGACTACACACAGGGCAACCAATATTGCAGATATATACAAGAAATAATTTGTTAGGCTACATGGAGTACCTAAGCAATAGTTTCAAATAGAGATCAAATGTTCACATCCAATTTTTGAAAGGGTTTGTTCAAGGTTTTTGGAACAAATTTGAATCACAGTACAATGTATCATCCAGAGTCAGATGGGAAAACAAAAAGGACTAATAGGATAATTGAGGACATGCTTAGAATGTATGTAATGGATAAGCCATCAAAGTGGGAAGATTATTTTCATTTAGTTGAATTTTCCTACAATAATGGGTATCATGCCTCACTTAAAATGATTCCATTTGAAGCATTATATGGAAGAAAATGTAACACTCCGGTGAGTTTGGATAATTGAGCAGACATAACAGTTGTTGGGACAGATTTGTTGAAGGAAATGGAAGAGCAGATGGAAAAGATAAAATAGAATTTAAAGGTTTTCCGGGATAGGAAGAAAATTTATGCAGACAAGAACATAGTTTTCAGAGATTTTAAAGTGGGAGAACATGTGTTTTTTAAAGTGAAGGAAAAGAGAAGTTTTCTAAGATTAGGAAATTTCCTGAAGTTGGTAGCGAGATATTGTGGACCTATTGAAATATTAGAAAAGATAGGGACAATTGCATACATGATAACATTTCCTGCATCCATAAGAGTGAATAATGTATTTCATTTAACATTATTACAAAATTGTGTGCCTGATCCTAACCACATAATTGATTGGAATGTGATCCAGGTGGAGCACAAAGGGGATTTCTGAGTGGAACCAGTATGCATCCTAGACTGGAAAGTCAAGGTGCTCAAAAAAAAATCCATAGGGATGGTAAAGGTTTAATCGACCTGCTACAGTCCTGAAGATGCTACATGTGAGCATGGAGAAAACATGTGGGAAGAGTACCTACCAAATTTTGACAATTTTGAAGAAGGCAGAATGCAAAACTCCATTTTGGAAAGCTAGAGTTGCAAAACCACATCTCAAATTCCTAGCCAACTATGTTGGGGACCTTGATAAATGAGTGGTTCATTCATTGGGTTAGCATTGATAAACGTATGGTACATCCCTTGGGTCAATCTTGATAAATGAATGGTGCATTCCTTGGGTCGATGAGTTGAGAGGAACATGAGATTGTTGGTTGGAGCTACTGTTAGTGTTGTTAAATTGTGGATTTTTTTATTTATAAGTATTGTGATGTAAATTTTAATATATATATATATATGGTGGAAAATTGTAGGGGAGGGGGAATGTAACATCTCCATTAAAATCCACAGTTCAATTAAGGCTTATGTGGATATAATATGTGGCTACAACCAAGCGATGTAATATGAAAATTGTATCTCTATATTTTAATAATAAAATGTGATGCCATTTGCTAAGGGGACATGGACAAGAGATGGGGGATGAATTAGTCCATAAGAGGGGAAAGTGTCTAGAATAATGATAAAGAGAGGTCAAAGGGAGAATTACCCATGTATATTAATTTAACCCATTTTCCTAAACTTGCTAATTGTATATAAACCTTTCGATTTTTGATTGAGTGTTCCCAAAGCCAATCATTGAATACATGTAAGAGGGTGGTTGTGAGTGGTCACATCCTAGAGTTATTAGGAACATGGGGGTTGAGTACAATCAACTAGGGGAAGAGTGTGAGTCAAGAAAGACGAAAGAAAGCCAAAAGGGAGAAAATTTGTATGGGTTGCGACGAAAGTTTTTAGTCAATCAAGTTTTGTGCATGGGAAGGAAGGAGAGAGAAATAAAGAGAGCTTGAAGTTGATGCATGTTGAGTATGTGTTATATTATTTTAATGTGTGTGTGTGGGCGCGTCAGATTCAACAACTGCATCTGACGATCCCTCTAGTAGTGCTCTTTGTGTCGTGTGTGTCGAGCGCTTCGTAGGGGGGTCCCAGGGGGGGCCACGTATGCCCCCCCCCCCCCTGGTTACACGCAACGTTCAGCACCAGGTGGTATCCCGGGGCCGACGAGGTTTGGGGCAGTGCCTCGAAATTGTTTTTTGGGCGGTTTTTGCTATTTTTAGCGGATTTTTCTATTTTTAGTGGTTTTCTAAATTAATCTCGGATTAAGGGATTTGGGTTTTGGTATCTACAGAATACCTAAAAACATTGTATATATTGTATGGTGAAAGGTGAAATTCAATATAATGAATATAAGAAAGGTTTTGTTATAAATCTCTATGTACTATGTGTATGAGTCATTGATTAAATTTTGTTTTTCTTAAGAATCTATATGCATTGCTTTACTTCACAGGTTTAAAACTTACATGTGGTATCAGAGCTCGTTTTTGGCTTCAGAGGGACGCCTTTGATGCTGAGGGTTTGGCTCGGTCTTGATAGATCAATTTTATCTTGGGTCTGTGATAAACCTGGGTTTAGTGGGAGCTTTTGCAGTGATTATTCGAGTGTAGAAAGAGGAATGTCAAGCTCTTCTAGAATTGAGATAGACAAGTTCAACGGTAAAAAAATTGAGCTATGGAAGTTGAAGATGGAGGACCTTCTTCTAGACAAAGAACAATGCATCGTTGTGGATCCTGGTACACAGCCTACTGGTACACAGCGTATTGGCACACAGACAATTGGTACACAAACTAATAGTACACCACCTATTGGTACGTCGAAGGAAGATTGGGAGAAGTTGGACAGAAGAGCAAGGAGTACTATTCGACTCTGCCTGGAAGATTCAGTGTTGTTGAATGTCTTGGGGGAATCTACAGCCAAGGAACTATGGGATAAGTTAGGGAATTTGTATCAATCAAAGTCTCTGGTAAACAATTTGTTCCTTCGAAAGAAGTTGTATCATCTTAGGATATAATATGGAGATACTATGACAGAACATCTAAATGCCTTTAATACTCTGGTAAGTCAACTCGTATATATTAATATTATGATTGCAGAAGAAGATAAGTGTATTACTCTGTTATGTTTTTTTCCAGACTCTTGGAATAATCTAGTGGTAGCAATTAGTAGTACCACTCAATCTACATTGAAGTATGAGGATGTAGCTTCATCCTTGTTATCTGAAGAGATTAGGCAGAAAATCATGGATGGTCATAGCACATATGATTTATTTGTGAGAGGTTGTACTCAAGATAGGAATCCTGGTAAGTCTTTGGGGGGAAGATCTAAATCTATAGGTAGATCTAAGTCTCCAAGAAAATACTTGAGGAAATGTTGGAAGTGTGGTAAAACAAGGCATTATAAGAAAGATTGCAAGTCTAAGAAGGTTGATAAACCAAAGGGATATGATAGTACCTCTTCCACAGAGGAGAAAACCTCCACTAAAGAACGAGGTGATGTTTACCTGGMATCTATAGGTACACATGCAGACCATGATGTATGGTTGATCGACTCAGGTGTGTCATACCATATGGCTCCTCATAGGGAGTGGTTATGTGAATATGAAAATTATGATGGTGGTGATGTATTCCTAGGAGATGACTCGATAGMCAAAATCATGGGACACGGAAGGGTTAAGTTGTTGCTAAAAAATGGAAGGATTAGAACTCTCCCTGGGGTTCTATACATTACAAAACTAGCTAGGAGCCTAATATCTGTAAGCAAGTTGGATGATGCAGGAGTGGATATTGTATTGGGAAAGGGCACTTGTAAGATGGTACGAGGAGCAATGGTGTTGATGAGGGGAGTTCGGTGTGAAACTCTGTACAAGTTGTTGGGAAGAACTTATACTAATGGGTGTAACAGTTCTGTTGTCCCTGAGCAGAGAAATGAAGGAGAAAAGACCAATAATGTCCCTAAAAAGAAGACCATGTTATGGCATCAAAAACTGGGGCATATTGGAGAAAAGGTCCTTCGAACACTACACGGTAAAGGTATGGTTGAAGGTATGTCTAATTGCACTTTGGATTTTGATTTCTGTGAACATTGCATATATGGTAAACATAATCGAGTAAGATTCCCATCTAGTGCTACAAGAGCAAAGGGGATCTTAGAGTTGATACACAGTAATGTGTTTGGACCTGTTCCTATTCCATCCCTAGGTAAATTTGTGTATTATGTTTCATTCATAGATGAATTCTCAAGTAACACATGGATTTATTTTCTTAGAAAGAAATCTAAGTTATTTGATAAATTTAAAGAGTTTAAGTCCCTAGTAGAAAATCAAATAGAAAATAAAATAAAGGTATTGAGAACAGATAATGTTGGAGAATTCTACGGAAATGAATTTGAAGAATTTTGTTAGAAGTGTGGTATAGCAAGGAAGAAGACTACTCGATACACTCCTCAACAGAATGGAGTTACAGAAAGGATGAACAAGACACTAATGGAAAAATCAAGGAGCATGCTCAGCGGTGCCAAGTTAGGACAGGAATTCTGGGTAGAGGTAGTGGGTATAGCAGGTTACCTAGTCAATCGATCACCTTCATCAATGTTGGATGATAAAACTCCATGCAAGGTATGGACTAAAAAGAAACCCTCTCTTCAACATCTTAGAGTGTTTGGTTGCGATGCTTATGTACATGCTCCATTGGAAAATAGGAGTAAGATGGATAAAAAGGTTGAAAAGTGTATATTTGTTGGTTATAAAGATGGGGTGAAAAGTTATTAGCTTTGGAACCTTGATACTAAGAAGACTGTTTACAGTCGAGATGTTGTTTTTAGAGAGGTAAAAGATGTTTCCAAATAGGAATTCCTACCAAGGACAGAAGAACCTAAGAAAATAGAGCTTGAGTTGGATGAGGCAAAATTCGAATCATATGGAGAAGATGAAGCAGAACAAGAACAAGAGCCTCATACCCCAGTATTGAGGAGATCAGTGAGAGAAAGAAGGAAAACAGAAAGGTATAGTCCACCTGATTTTTGTTCCAAATTTTCTTTATCTATTACTGATGATGATCCCAGAAATGTCAGGGAAAGCAGTGAATTCAAAGGATAGTAAACTCTAGAAGAAGGCCATGGTTGTAGAAATGGATGCCTTGGAAAAGAATGAGGCATGGGATATAGTTGAGTTTCCAGCTGGAAGAAAATTTGTTGGTAGAAAATGGTTGTTTAAGAAGAAGTTTAATGCAGAAGGAAAAGTGGAGAAATACAAACCTCAGTTAGTAGAAAAAATCTATTCCCAGGTAGAGGGAATTGACTTTGGTAAGATTTTTTCTCTTGTTGATAAGTTAACTTCTATTAGATTTCTTTTATCTATTGTTGTTTCTTTTGATCTTGAAGTGGAACAAATGGATGTGAAGACAACATTCCTACATGGGGATCTGGAAGAAGAAATCTACATGAAGCAGCCA
>SNQJ01S0060185.1:27946-58521 GCA_010110895.2 Picea sitchensis
TTTTATCTATTGTTGTTTCTTTTGATCTTGAAGTGGAACAAATGGATGTGAAGACAACATTCCGACATGGGGATCTGGAAGAAGAAATCTACATGAAGCAGCCAGAAGGCTTTGTAGTGAAGGGAAATAAAGAGTTGGTTTGTAAGCTAAAGAAGTCATTATATGGTCTAAAGCAATCACCTAGGATGTGGTACCAAAAGTTTGACACATACATCCTTGGATTGGGATTTGTGAGAAGTAGGGTTGATCACTATGTATATTCCAAGCAGGTTGGTAATCACTTCATTTATGTAGTGTTTTATGTTGATGACATGTTGTTGGTAGGAAATAACATGGATGTTATCAAGAAGGTGAAATCGCAGCTATCCTCCAAATTTGACACGAAGGATCTCGGTGTTTCTAACTTCATTCTGGGAATAGAAATTAAAAGACATTGTGCAAACAGGAAACTCTAGTTGAATCAGAGAAAATATGTTGAGACGATATTGCAGAGGTTTAATGTGCATGGAAGTAAACCGATCAAGGTTCTATTGACGGGTGAAATTGACCATCCGTCAACTGGAAGAATGAGTCTGGTCTGGGGTTGTCTAAATAACCCAAGTCATTTGGTGTAACTCATTTCAACGGGTTTAATGGCTCCGTTAGCCAATCTAAAAGTCCTAAAAGAAACAAATAAAATAAACGAAATAAATTACCAATCACTATATATATATATATATAATGTAACTATTGAAGATATATTTAACAGTAGATTTACTTATCTTACTTATGTACATGATATACACACTGCAAGTTTTAATCTAAACTTACGAAACTCAATGTAAAAAATGATTTCTTCGAAAAAGTAGATAAAGAAAGCACATAAAATATTTTTTCATTTTTCCTTTATAAATCTAAACTAATAAGAAAAATTACTATGAAATAGAAACATGCAGATAGTCAAAAGCCAAACCATACATTTGAGTTTTAGTGATAAATGACAGAAAAATGCAAATGAGTTAACTTGTTAGTGAGTTAACGATATGTATCCAAGCATCTACATGATTAGATAACGTCTAAATACCACATCCAAGAGAGAAACCTGCAATGAACCTTAAGACTATTATGAATAAATGCAAAACAATGTGTTGGCAGTTGAGTTTTAATAATAGAATGAATCATACAAATATGTGTTGTGATCTTATGATTGCAAGCAATTACATTAAGATAAGTCTTATTGTAACAACGTTGCATTTAATCATTCAACTAAAACTTAAAGAGAAATCTTGTCATTTAAGCTGAATGGATGATCACACTATTAATATCTTAAGCATCAAATATGGACGATATTTATAAAAGAATTATCCAAAACATAACAAATTGTGAAGTCTAAAGCTATCAAAAAACTATTAGTTTATCAGGATACACAAAGTATAAATGAAAACACCATTTACAGGAAGCTAAAGCTAAAATGAAAATTGTTGTTCCATTCAAGTTTGTGAATTAATCGTCCACCTTTAGCCCCAGGCTAAAATGCCTTCATTACAAAAATCTGTAGTATTTAAAGAGTTCTTGTAAACTAAACATCCTATCTTGTAGGATAGGATCAAATCTCAAAATGATTTACTAGTTACAAAAATAGAGGGTCATAAAACCACTCAATATCAAACTGTATCTCCCAAAATTATAAAAGTTTTGTTTTTTTTTACAAAATGATCCAAAAGAAATGGATAATTAACTAAGTCCCAAAATACTCCATCTTTTGAGATCACCACAAGATACATGATATCCTGAAAGAAAACGAAATGAAGAAATTAAACATTTATTTAACTAATATTTTCCAAAATTTTACATGAGAATTGACTGGCTATAGAATCTGTTGATTATGTAGCTAGTCTTATTTTAACCAATGGAAATATAAATCAATCCATATTAATTATAAAATAAAAATAAAAGCATAACTAAGATAAACAAAAAATCTTACCTTTCAACTGAAAACTAAATTCAAATCATAGAATCTCGGAGTTAATCACTGCTTTGACACACTCAACATTTTTTATTATGGCATTGCTAGTCCTTTTGAAACATTTTCCTTGCCTTTGTGCACTGATCTTGAGCTCGCAGTTTTCAATTGTTAATAATTTTCTTTGAGCCGTAAGATTCTTGATCTTTGCCTGAAGGACGAGGACATCTGCGTGATATTGGCCAATCCATTATATGCACACTTCGCACTGTGGAACTGGGGCAGTCGATTGAGGAGACACGTGACTGTGTGTCAAAACATTACCATTATCCATTGTGGGTTTTTGACTGAGTTTAATTCCTATGAAATCTTTGTTGTGTTTCAGGCACGGTGGCAAGTTATTTACATAATCGAAAGTCTGACTTAGATCCAGTTTAGAGTAATTCGGGTCTTCACCTGCCAAGAATTTTTCAATCTCGGAATCAGATCTTTCATGGACCTCAATCGCCCCGATCGAGCTCACATGAGCTTTTGATCTATTTCATAGGCTCCTCGAGATTAAACTCCCAACCCTTTTGTTATTAAACCCTACGTTCGGATTCTTCCTTGACAGTTTGCATGAGTGTTTATTGGTGGTATTTTCAATGGTATTAGGGAAAACATACTTCTCACACTCAGGAGATTCAATGACCCTAGAGTCAGCATCCTGTTGCTCGAACATAGGTTTATCGGGCGTACCCCTTTCACAGGTTTCTTCACTTAAGAAATCTGGTTTGTCAATGTAAGGAACATGAGGCTTTTCCAGCATAAGCTTATCAACCACGGGAATCTCTATAGGGTTAAGTGAAACAAAGTTGTTGCGAGTTAGGAAAGTATCCCAATTGTCACCCTGTAGTTTCAAATTATGGACTAACAACAACCTAATTAACCCATGGTTGAATAAACTGGAATTCAGACTCTACCTTTTATATCTCTTAGCCATTTTATATAAACTCCTCAAAAAATAAAATGGCATGTATAATTAAAAACCGATGAAGTGCATTAATAGTCTTATGTGGTAAAGGAAAACAAGCCCATAGTGGCCTTCACAAGTAACAAATTGCCTTAACATAACCAGTAACCCATGCCATCTATATTTCAACAGAGAAATTGGCATACCTTTGTCACAGCACTGGATTTTTCAAGAGGTAACAAACAGACTCCATGGAACCTCCTCCAACTTGGAATTCTTAAACCATTTTTGCCCAGTAATGGGAAGGCCCATTGCCTTGCTCAAAAATTCCTCGGTGATTTCTAATTGAACATCACCTACTTTGGCTCAGCATCCATCGAAAGAGAGGTCAAACTCCTGGGCTGCTTGCAAGTTGTAACCCTGGAATTTCTTGAGAAACTCAACCCAACCCTGACTCTTAAGGTCTTCACTCACATTGTCATACAGAAGCAAGGTTTGGGAGACATTTGGTTCAACACGGACGACACGGGCCATAAGGGTTCGGATAGGCAGTCACGAAGGAAGACAGAATTCACTGTGATCATGAAGGGTTTCAAAAACAGAGGAAAATAGAGAAAAAATCAAAGGAATAAAACTCACCATTACCTTAGCGCGACCAGAATGAGAGCATAAGGGGTTTCAAGCCACAAAAATTCGGGCATTTCAGATAATGAATTCTTTGATTACATGGTGTGATTGAAGACCTTAGTTCGTAATGATGGATCTTTCGATTCGTAATGCCACTTCAAATAGAGTACAAGGTGCAACCGAGTTGTGTTTAAATCTCATTAAATATAAAGGGTGAAGTCGAGTTGGTAAGGTTAGGAGAGGATGTTCTTTACAAGCCAAAAGTATATCGATATTTAAAACCAAAGTCGACTTACCATGAATCTTAAATGAAACACACCTATAGTATATTTGTCAAACGATTCTTGGCATACAAAGTATCCAAGGTATAACTTTCAATCCAAGGACAGTCTTAAAACAAGTGTTTCCTTTACGAGTTCAAAGCAAAACAACCTTCAATAGAAGAGGTTTAAAACATATTGAACCTTTCAAGAATAATCCTTATTTTTAAAATTAAAATATGATTTGAAGTTTTAATACTTCACTCATGCTTTCAGTCATGAATGAAGTATAAAAACGCAAAAATCAAAATATTAGGAAAAATCAAAACATCATTTTTATAATCTAAAAGTCACCTTCAAATATTTACATGACGAAGCGTAGGCAGCTACAGGAATTGTTTATTTGTCATATTAAAAGGCAAAAATCATGTAGGGTTGCCAACAATGGCGACTTACTAGGAGAAGCAGTTATTTTTGCATCACCGGCGGGTTTATGTTAGGACTTCTTAGAATGATTACAAATCAAAAAAAGTTGAAGGACATCAAGCATTCCAAGGATCATTACACAGTCCAGGTTCAAATATTTTCCTGTTCAACTGAAATCCGGTGACAAATTTTAAAAATGAGGGCAACGATGTTCAAGTCCATGGCTCTGATACTGTTGACAGGGCCACTGCTGCCAGCAGGCGTCCATAGCCTCGGCAGGGATGTCATTTAACCCACTCTGACAGCTCTACCCTATCCAAGAAATTTCAATTTAAAATGAAGAATTCTTATGACCAATATCAAAATTTATACCTGAGAATTTTCTTTAACCTGACATTGCTTCGCTGCCAGTGAGCCTATTCAGTACCCCAGCGAAGTTGTCTTATCTTCATGCATGCATTTACCCGCTACCAGTAGACCTGTTCTGTATCTTGGTGGGTTTACAAACACTTCCCACAACTCTTGAGAATTTTTTTACAATTTGATATAATTTTAAAGATATTCAGAAGAGCGGGGTGATGATGAAAATTCCAGTCTTTAGAACACTTGTTATCTTTCAGCCTGTAATTTTCTACTTAGTCACATTCATTATGATCTAAAGTTAGTTTCCTGATGGAACCAATTTTTCAAGGACAGGAAGGCATACTTGAGTTTCTTTCTTTAAAATCTGGGACGGCGTAAAAATATTTTTAAAGATGATCCTGTCTGCTCATAATTATAAAGTGAGACCAGGAAGTATGTTTCAAAAAGAAAATTTCTTTAGTTAGTCTGTGTTTCAGCAATTCACAACATTGATGCTATTGAGAGGAACTTAACAGTTGCTTCATAATATGCATTCTAGCTCCCCTCCATGAACTAAAAGGTGACACGGACATAAATTTAACCAAAAAGCAGTGAAAACAAACAAGATGAAAATAACCAAAATCTGAAAATAAAACTAAATCAAAACAGAAAAATATGTGCAAAAGGTGGATCTGGAACTATCACAAAAAATACCTTTTGAGAGCTTGGCCATTCACGGGGAAGGTGTCTGGTTGTCCCTCTAAATTCTGTAGGCAGAAAGAGTTGGATCTAGTTTTTCAGCGATTAAGAAGGGTCCCAACCACTGGTTTTGGAACTTGGTATGTTCCCCTTTTCTCTCATGAGGTTTATCCCACTTGAGAACCAAATCTCCTACCTTGAAGTTTCTATCTGAAGAAGAGTTCGAATAGAACCAGATTTTCACGATATGTTGATGTTGATACAGTCTCTCTTTTTCTTGTGCTCTTACTTCCTCTAACTTCAACAAAGCATTAATTATACTTTCAAGAGGAAGGAAATCCTCTTCGTGAAGTTTTTGCTATAATTGCAGAGAGGGAAGTAGAACATGAGGAGGGAGGATTGCTTCTCTTTCGTAGATGAGAAAGAAAGGAGAATTACCAACAGAATTTTTCGATGTCACCCTATCATCCTAGAGCACGTTAGAAAGTGCGTTGTGCCAGTTTTTGTGATTTTTGGAAACTATCCTCTTGATGATTTTTATCAGGTTTTTGGTTGTTGATTCTGCTAAGCCCTTTCCTTGGGGGTAATAGCTAGTAGAATATTTCAGTTTTATCCCTTTTTCCAAAGAAAAAAAACTTATATCGAGGGATGAAAAGTAGGAAGCATTATCGAAGACCAAACATTTGGGAATATTGAATCGAGTAATGATGTTCGAGTTAAGAAAAGAAATTACATGACTAGTGTTTACCACTTTTAGTGGTGCAGCCTCGGACCATCTGGTAAAATAATGATGTATTTATGTTGCTACAAGGAAGTGGGATTAATAGGCCCTATAATGTCAAGACCCCACTACTGAAAAGGAGAATCTACCGAAATAGGATGCAAAGGGAATGCTGCCTTATGTACTTGTCCAGCAACCTTTTGGAAGATTATGCATTTACGACATAATGCATGGGTATATTTGAACAACGTGGGCCAATAGTGCCCAGCTCTTAATACTTTGTGAGCAGTGGTGTCTCCGCCAAAGTGTCCACCAGCTTCACCTGCATGTAGTTCAGATAATACTTTCTCTACTTCATCTCTTTCCAAACAACGCATGAGGACATTATCAAAATTTTTACGGAATAATACGCCATTTACCAACTGGAAAGGTGCATATTTTAGTCTTAATGCTCTTCTCTTTTTTGGATCGAGATGGCGAGGAGCAGAACCGTGTGTTAGATAAAACTTGATATCATCAAACCAAGAATCAACAACAACTTGTGTACAGTAGATTGGATTTTGACTATGTTGATTTACAATTAAGACATTAATTTGACTCTGTTGCTCTTCAACTGAATCAGCCACTAGCTTGCACAGACCTTGACCTCTGACAATTTGTGCAAGGGTAATTTCGAGGTCATACTCTTGCAATAATGTCATCCAGTTTTCCTATTTTTTACCCAATTCCTTTTGTACTAACAATTTTCTGACAACAAGATAAGGCACAATGACATTAGTTCTGAATTTCAGAAAATATGATCAAAAATGTTTTACTGCTTTAAAAACTGCATAAGCCTATTGATCTACAGCCGAGTAGTTAAGCTCTGCTCCTTTGAAGGCTAAGCTCATAAACACAATGGGGATTTCATTGATTTCAATGTTCTTTTGGGTCAACACAGTAGCATAAGATTGATCAGAGGTGAAAGTATAAAGAGTGAAATCTTGCGAAAAATCTGGACTCATTAAGGAAGGAGCCTCCACTATGGCTTTTTTGATGGAATTAAAAGCTTGATTTTCCTGCGGTCCCCAATGATACTGAACATCCTTTTTAATTAAGTTTTTCAATGGCCTTACTATTTCTGAAAAACTCGGGACAAACCTTCTGACAAAATTGATCTAGCCTAAAAACGATTGCATAGATTTTTTGGAGGAAGGGGAAGGAAGTTTGGCAATGGCTTGAGTTCTTTCGGGATCGATGATCATCCCATCACTGGATACTATGAATCCGAGAATTTTTCCTTATTCCACTGCAAATATAGACTTCTTAGGGTTGAGAGATATGCCGTACTTGCGGCATCGTTGTAGGACAAACCTAAGGTGAGACAAGTAATCTTTCTTGTTTTTAGAGAAAATAGTAATGTCATCAAGATAGACCACTATGAATTGATTGATGAGACCACAAAAAGCAATATCCATTGCTCTCAGAAAAGTGGCCCCAGAATTTATAAGCCCAAAAGGCATTTTCCTATGGGCGTAAGTACCCCATGGGGTACGAAAAGTGGTTTTTAACTAGTCTAGGGGAGACATGAGGACCTGGTTGTATCCCGAAAAAACGTCTAGCAGTGACAATATTTTAGAACTAGATACCTGCTGAAGAATTTGTTCCATTGAGGGAACAGGATAATTGTCTTTGTCAGATGCTTGGTTCAAGTTCCGAAAATCAACACAGAGTCAAATTTCGCCACCTTTCTTCCTTACAGGAATGAGGTTAGACACCCATTGTGTGTGTCTTACTAGGAAGATTATCTTTGCATTCAATAATTTATTTAGTTCTTTCTTGACTGTCGGTTCCAGCTTAGGGTGCATCTTTCTTAGCTTCTGCTGAAAAGGTTGAGTCTGGGGTTTCATGGGGATGATATGTTGTATTATGTTAGGGTCAAAAGTTTTTAAATCATCGTATGTCCAAGCAAAGACATCCATGAATTCTCTAAACAGTTTTATAAAAGTGGATCGCTCTTGCTCGGAACATCCCATTCCCGGATTGATATATTGTGGATTATCTTTAGTCCCTAGATTTACCTTTTCATGAGTCAAGGAAGAACTGTTTGTTTTACAATTTACCGATTTTATGAATTTATCATGCAAATCATAGAACTTTTCTAATCTTACCACGGATTTAGGGATAGAATTTACAAGATCTGATGTTGATTCAGGAGACCTCGGGTCTGATATTATCGTAAAATAACGGAGATCTTCATCATGGGTTCCTTCATCAATAATCGCACCTTGGAAGGTGTCCTCCATGTGCAAAAAACTGATGATCTGTTGATCATCATCAAACACTCTCCAATTAGTGATGTTGTCTAGGATTGATGGTCTGAACGATAACTCAATTGAAAATGCATTTGGAGAAAGTCCTTCTACGAGAAAAAATTTGGAAGCGACGTTAGCTAATAAATAACATCGGAAGATTATCTTTGCATTCAATAATTTATTTAGTTCTTTCTTGACTATCGGTTCCAGCTTAGGGTGCATCTTTCTTAGCTTCTGCTGAAAAGGTTGAGTCTAGGGTTTCATGGGGATGATATGTTGTATTATGTTAGGGTTAAAAGTTTTTAAATCATCGTATGTCCAAGCAAAGACATCCTTGAATTCTCTAAAAAGTTTTATAAAAGTGGATCGCTCTTGCTCGGAACATCCCATTCCTAGATTGATATATTGTGGATTATCTTTAGTCCCTAGATTTACCTTTTCATGAGTCAAGGAATAACTGTTTGTTTTACAATTTACCAATTTTCTGAATTTATCATGCAAATCATAGAACTTTTCTAATCTTACCACGGATTTAGGGATAGAATTTACAAGATCTTATGTTGATTCAGGAGACCTCGGGTCTGATATTATCGTAAAATAACGGAGATCTTCATCATGGGTTCCTTCATCAATAATCGCACCTTGGAAGGTGTCCTCCATGTGCAAAAAACTGATGATCTGTTGATCATCATCAAACACTCTCCAATTAGTGATGTTGTCTGGGATTGATGGTCTGAACGATAACTCAATTGAAAATGCATTTGGAGAAAGGTCTTCTACGAGAAAAAATTTGGAAGCGACGTTAGCTAATAAATTGGCCTCAGAATTGTTTAATCTCAGAATGGAATTGATGTTAAATGCGGAAAACTTGTGCATTAGATTCCATACCTCGATTTGATAACTTTTCAGGTGTGGTGATAGGCAATGTATGGATTTTCTTACCTGTCTGACCACAATTTTCGAATCATCAAATACCATTAAGTTTTGTACGTTCATATCTACCGCTTTCTTGAGTCCTTGCAAAAGTGCCTCGTATTTGGCAGTGTTGTTTGTACATTCAAACTCTAATCGACAGGTGATAAAAGTTTTATTACTTGCCAGGTCAATGAGTACACATCCTGAACCAGCTCCTTATTTAGATTTGAATCCATCAAAGTAAAGTGACCATATGCGAGCTCTGTCGGCAGTGTTTAGCACATTCGGTAAAGTTGTTGACTGGGTGCATGTCATGAGCTCCGAATGTTGTTCTGGATCAATGATGGCGGAAGTTTCAGCCATGAAGTTACCGAAGAAGGTGTTCATTCCCTGCATTTTGAGTGAATTAGTGGAAGCAGTAAATGGTTCATTAGCGTCGTTCAAATCTGTCAGAGTGTGCTTAAGGTAACGTTCATGATTAATCCTAATTCTATTTGGCTTTCCATTCTCTGGAAGCCACAAATGAGACCAGTCTGTTACAAAGTATCCATGCAGTTGTTCGGACCAATCCCTGCTTAATAATAAACCATAAACTTCAGAGATGTCAACAACAATGATATCAATAATTTGGTGAACCTTTGGATTAGAGGATAGCCTAACGAGCACATTCTTTAGTTCATCAATTACCTTAACATTCGTCCGATCGAGTTGAATGATTTTAAGACTAGAAGGTTGAATTTCAGCATTTATTTTTTGGCAAACAGACAAAGGCATCACATTTGATAATGCTCTAGAATCTACCATGCAATTATGTACATTTCTATTGAAAATTTAAAAAATTAATAAGAAAGGTGGGACATGTTTGCGAGTATTAATAGCAGAATTTTGTTGATTTTTAGTCGTTGTCCCTGAAATTACTTTATCTACATTTGATATAGTTTTTTCAATGAGGTCCCTTTTATCTAAGGGTTCAAGTGTTGTTTTAGCATGGACCTTTTGAGTTGTTTTAGGACTGATTTATGCAATTTTCTTGCTATTCAGATTGTTGTTTTTACTATTTTCTACAATGTTCTGAAGCATTTTCTGCGGAAGAAAAGGAAACTTCAAAAGTTCGTAAACATAAATATTAGCTCTAAGTTTCTTTAGATCTTCGATCAAATCATATTCTAAACTTGGGGCTGCTAAATTTTGTTTTGTTTCAGTTTGTTTAAAATGCTTCTGAGGCACATTAATACTTGTTTTGGAAGAGGTTTTACTCTAAGTTTTGCTTCTAGTGTTGTAAGGATAGACAATTTCAAAATTGTCTTGAAAACTACTATCAGAAAAATGTCCGAAGACATTGGGAGATGTTTCCTCTTCTTCAATTGTTTCTTCTTCAACCACATCTTTAGAATTCTCAGGGGGGACTAATTTATCATGTGCTTCAAGGATAGTCTGTATAGCATATTGTAAGCTTTAAAAATTTAGACCCTCAGGGGTTGGATTTGGTCGGTTTGAAAGAAAATGTTTTCTGAAAGGAGGTTTGTAACTTCCTTTGCTTGAAGATGCTTCTTTAGCTGATCTCCTCAAGTCTATGACTTGATTTGATAACTTCTAGATGACCTTTTGTAAACTTTCCAAATCTGAGGTTTCTAATTGAGTTTTGGTTTGGGGAAGCCTAGGAAGAATTTCTATTTTATTCTTAGAAGATGGGGTTGCATTACTAAGATTATCTTTCAAGCTCAAAATATATTTTTCGATTTGGCTTGCCTCCTCGAAGGCTTCCAGTAATGTTGACTTCTTAGACCTTTTAACCCAAATTGCTACATTATGGTGTAGATATTTGGTGTAATATGCCACAATAAGGTTTTTTGCGAGCATTGAATCAGTGGGGATTTGATTTTTTAACATGAGGAACCTCTAGTTAAAATCTTTTACTTTCTCCTTAGGGTTCATCTTTAAGATGGAGAGTTCCATGACTAAGACTTCAGGAGATTTATCATCTCCGAAATTCTCTAGGAAACAGGACTTGAATTTGTCCCAAGATACAATGGTGTGAGGTTGTTGGGTGAAATACCATGTAGAGGCATTGCCCTCAAACGTGTAAGGAAGAAGTCTACATACTACATCTTCATGTTCTACACTTCAGAGTCTAATGGCCAACATGAATTTTTTTATGTGATCTTCGACGATTTGCTTAGAATTTGAATCGAACTTAGGTAACCATTTCTCCGAGTGTTTTGGTAAAGGGTGTCGGGGTCCAGGTACAACCACAACATCTTGATCGAGCCAAGGTCTAGCTAGATTGTTTTGATTTTCCATGGGTGTAGGTGGTGTCGAAGGCTGAGATGGTTCAGATGAAGAACTGCCTTTGTCAGATGACTCTCCTCCTGAAGAGGAAGGAGATGAATGAGGTGGTGAAGGTGGGATACCAGATCCTCCATCTGCAAGAGTAGGGGTGTGGTCGGGATCTGTGGTATTATCTCCTAAAGGATCCAAATGTAGACCAGCACCTTCAAGTTTCTCTCGAAAATATGAGAATCTAAAGGTTGATTAAGAGGCCTACTAGGTTGTTTGATACATGCCAAAGCACTGTGTGTCCTTAAGAGTGACTGACTCTTAAGGTCTTCACTCGCATCATCATACAAAAGAAAGGTTTGGGAACCATTTGGTTCAACATGGATGGCAGGAGCCATAAGGGTTCGAACAGGCAGTCACAAAGGTGGATAGAATTCACTATAAGCATGAAGGGTTTCAAAAACAGAGGAAACCAGAGAAAAAAACAAAGGAATAAAACTCACCATTACCTTAGCGTGACCAAAATGAGAGCATAAGGGGTTTCAAGCCATGAAAATTCAGGTATTTCAGATAATGAATGCTTTGAGTATAGGGTGTGATTGAAGACCTTGGTTCATAATGATGGATCTGTCAATTCGTAATGTCACTTCAAACAAAGTACAGGGTACAATCGAGTTGTGTTTAAATCACATTAAATATAAAGGGTGAAGTCGAGCTAGTAAGGTTAGGAGAGGATGTTCTTTACAAGCCAAAAGTATATCAAGATTTCAAACCAAAGTCGACTTACCACGAATCTTAAATGAAACAAACTTATAGTCTATTTGTCAAACGATTCTTGGCATACAAAGTATCCAAGGTATAACTTTCAATCCAAGGACAGTCTTAAAACAAGTGTTTACTTTACGATTTCAAAGCAAAACAACCTTCAGTAGAAGAGGTTTAAACCATATTGAACCTTTCAAGGCCAAGCCTTATTTTTTAAATTAAAATATGATTTGAAGTTTTAATACTTCACTCATCCTTTCAGTCATGAATGAAGTATAAAAACGCAAAAATAAAAATATTAAGAAAAATCAAAACATCATTTTTATAATCTAAAAGTCACCTTCAAATATTTACATGACGAAGCGTAGGTAGCTACAGGAATTGTTTATTTGTCACATTAAAAGGAAAAAATCATGTAGGGCTTCCAATAGGTTCCTATTCCTATAGGTGTAAATTTATCTGCAGATCAGCATCCTAATACACAAGAAGAAGAAGAGGGCATGTCTCATGTTTCGTATGCCAGTGTAGTTGGCAATTTGATGTATGCAATGGTTTGTACTAGACCGGACATTGCACATGCAGTGGGAGTTTTAAGTAGGTATATGTCAAAACCAGGGAAGGAGTATTGGAAAACAGTAAAGAGGGTATTCAGGTATTTGCGTGGCACTACCAATTATGGATTGTGCTACCAAGGAAGACTAGGATTGGATAGAGTGGTGGACATTCATGGCTTTGTTGATGCAGACTGGGCTGGAGATCTGGATCGAAGAATATCTACAAGTGGGTATGTGTTTAACCTATTTAGAGGAGCAATTAGTTGAATGAGAAAAAGACAGGTTTTAGTGGCACTCTCAACTACAGAAGTTGAATACATGGCAGCCACACATGCAAGCAAGGAAGCAGTATGGTTACAAAGATTGTGTTCAGGTATTGGGTTGGCACAACAAGCAGTGACATTAGATTGCGACAGTCAGAGTGCAATCTTCCTGGCAAAGAACCCAACTTATCATTCATAGAAAAATCATATTGATGTTCAGTATCACATTGTGAGAGATGCGGTTGAGAAAAAGAAGGTGTTCTTGGAAAAGGTTGACACTTTGAAGAATGTTGTAGATTCATTAACAAAGTCTGTGAGCACAAAAAAGTTCTCCAGGTGTAGAGTAACAATGGGCATTTCTGCCCTGGATTGTTGACTATATAATCCTGTGGACCCCTAGATGCAAATAAAACAACAAGTGGGAGAATGTTGGGTATGTGTTATATTCTTTGCATGTCTGTGTGTGGGCGCGTCAGATTCGACAAATGTGTCTAACGATCCCTCTAGTAGTGTTATTTGTGTCATGTGCATCGGGCGCTTCCTAGGGGGGTCCCAGGGGGGGGCAGGTATGGCCCCCCTGGTTACGTGCAGCATTCGAGGCAGCACCCCGAAATTCATTTTTTGGGCAGTTTTTGCTATTTTTAGCGGATTTTTTCATTTTTAGCAGTTTTCTAAATTAATCTTGGATTAAGGGATTAGGTTTTTGGTATCTACAGAATACATAAAAACACTGTATATATTGTATGGTGAATGGTGAATGGTGAAATTCGATATAATGAATATAAGAAAGGTTTTCCCCAGTTGAGGGTTTCTAGTATAAATATTTGTGTACTATGTGTATGAGCCATTGATTAAATTTTGTTTTGATTAAGAATCTATATGCATTGCTTTACTTCAGAGGTTTAAAAATTACAATGCAACCATGGAGGGTGACTTCTAGAGAAGGATGGAGCATAACTGGAGAGAATTGGAGCTAGAAAACTAAAGAGTCGGGTTTTCAAGCCTAAAGAGTGAACTCATATGTGAATTTCACTAAAAAAAATGTGTTTATTGTTGATTTGTTGATAGTTTTCCTAGAAAAAAGTTTGCTTGAGTTCCCAGCTAAGAGATTCGTAGCTACCTATGATAGAGAGACCCTGATACATGAATGGCACATTCCTTGGGTTATGCCTGATAAATGAATGGTACATCCCTTGGGTTAACCCTGATAAATAGATAGTACATCCATTGGGTTATCCTTGATAAACGAATGGTACATCCCTTGGGTTATCCTTGATAAACGAATGGTGCATTCCTTGGGTTGGGTAGGTCAGGATGAAGAGAGCTGGTAGAAAATTCGGGATAGTTGTAGAAGAATATCAGTTGTGTTATGAGTTTTATGAGTTGTGAGTGGACTGTGAGAGACCAACCTCTTTTGTGCATTACTAGCCTCAGCTCGGGAGTGATTGGTTGTTGATATTTGGAACAATCGGTCTATGGTTGGGTGGAACATCCGTCCCAAGAAGTTGGTTGCATAATTATTGTTTAAAGATAAGTGTGTTATCTTGTACTGAGTTATTTACATGTGTTATTGTTGTGCATGAACTCTGCATAAATGAGAATGAATTATATGTTGTTGTAATGAGTGGTTTAACTACATTTCATGTTGATTATTAGCATGCTTTAAATGAATCTATTTTATGGTTATAGACAGTAGCTAAATTTGTTTTAAACTTGTAGTTGTAAGCTACAGGAAATCAGCTAATAGTAAAAGAATTACTTTAGTTAGCATAAGTTTCATTTTTATGTGTATTCTGCACCATAATTCCCCTCGGTTGGGTTGTTAACATTACATTATGGTAACAGGGTTGTAAAAAAGGAGAGTTTTGTGTGGCGTGGCCTAGCCTGGGTGGATGGGTACGTTACATGGACAATTGCATGAGCTTGAATGTCATGTTGTTCATAATTCTGCACTTATGTATGTTATAATCATTTTTAGTACGTAACTGTAACATATTTTGATGCGAAGTTTGAATCGTCATGCATGCTGGAAATAATTACCATGCGCAGTACAAGCATGTTGCATGTGCATCAAGAATAGTTAACATGCACAGTACAAAGGATGTTGCATGTGTGGTTTGTCTTAGTAAGGACATGACCTTCATGTTATGTTTTGAATGTCGTAGATGCATTTATTTATATGGTATCAAACAATAGTTAAATCTATGTATAATTCGTAGCCGATAAGATACATGAATTTAGTTAGCAGAAAAATTTCATATTTATGTGATTTTTTTGCTAGTAATGTTCCTCGATTAAGTTGGGGAACGTTACAGAATGGTGTAAGATATTGTTTTTTCAACATCAAACTTGTATGGGACAAATATCAACACGAAGTTGGTAAATTCATCATTTGAGCATTTGAGTTATGTCAAATTTGGGAGAAACAGTGGAATTTGAGTGAAATTTCCCAAATTTCTAAGCAAGTTCAAGTCAGAATTGCACTCATAATGGTTGTTATGGAGGGGTTATTTCAACTTCGAGGAAACCAAATTTATCTTAGACATGAGAGTCAGACATTTTTCACGATGGTTGCGGTGGTGCGCAGTGCATGTGCTAAATATTGGTATTGTGCAATGCAAAATTGGTGTTATGCGCACTAAATATTGGTGCGCAGTATAAAAAGGTTGTGCACATGGAATATTGGTGCGCGATATAAGAAGTTGCACACACTGGATATTGGTGCATGACATAAAATTTGCACACATTGAATATTAATGTGTGGTGTAAATAGTTATGTGCACTGGATATTGGTGCACGGTGCACACTGAATATTGGTGCATGGTATGCAATTTGCGCACACTGAATATTGGTGTGTGGTGTGCACTGAGCATTGGTGCGTGGTGTAAATAGTTGTGTGCACTAAATGTTGGTGCATGGTATATAAGTCATGTGCAATGAATATTGGTGTGTGGTATAAAAGTCGCTCACAGTGAATATTGGTGCGCGGTATAAAAATCCTTACACACTGAGTATTGGAGAATGGTATAAAAATTTGTGCATAGTGAATGTTGGTGCATGGTATAAAAGTCATGCAAAGTGAATATTGGTGTGTGTTATAAAATATGCGTGTAATTAATATTGGTGTGTAGTATAAAAATTTATGCACATTGAATATTGGTGCACAGTATAGAAGATGCGCGATCTAAATATTGGTGCGTAAGACATGTGCTAAATATTGGCACTGCGCATTGTGGATCTGGTGCATGCTAAATATTTGTGCATAATTCAGATTTGATGTGCGCACGGGATTTAAAAAGGATCAAGAGAAGAAGGATACCTCATAGGTAAAACTGTCTTATAGTCTAAAAAAAAAACAAGTCTAGAGCCAAAAACATATTTTGGAAATAACTAGAGCAGATTACGAATGATTGAGATGAAAGTTCTGGGTTTTTTCTGCAGTATCGAGGTATACATAAGTTCTAGAGAGGGCCACTAGCCAATTATGCTCTGATTTTCCATAAAATGAAAATTACATGTTTTTGAAGATCAGGGTCAAACTCAGTGATAGGAGCACGATTACTATTGAAACTTCTACAACATGTTAGAAATGCAGACATGAAAACAATTTATTAAGGAATTGACTAGATCCTAATGGGTTTGGAATGGGGATGTTGAAATAGGGAAAAATCCACTATTCTGGGCCATTTTTTGGGTAATTTTGGGATTTTATGAGGAAACGAGTCCTTGGATGAAAAATATGGAAAATTGTATTAACTCAACATTTTTTAGATTCATCAGTCCATACAACTTTGGTGTAGTGAAGTTTTTCCATAAGTACGCAGTTTAATCCTTATCAAAACATTCCTGCTGGAATGATGCCTAACCCATCTTATACAAATCAACCTGAAGGAGGGCCTCATAATCCCAGACAGGCCTATGGTTCTTACCAGAATCATGGATGGGCTTCAGTTCCGCAAGCACAATATTTCGCGGGAGGTTGGGGCCAGATGTCACAACCCCATCTCCATTTTCCGGCCATGCTCAATCTGCCAGACTTGTCTAAGTTAATGAACGACCCAGTGAGTCATGATCCTACATGGCCCCCCATCCCCACCAAACTTCCTTCGAACATTCCAAAGTTTGAAGGTAAGAATGGAGAGGACCCTGGTGATCACGTCACTACCTTTCACCTTTGGTGCTCATCGAATCCCCTGAACCATGACTCTATTAGATTACAATTGTTTCAATGCAATCTCATTGGAGTTGCTTCATAATGGTATATTGAGCTACCTAGGGGGGACATATGGTTCATTTAATCAGTTGGTGATGGTCTTTCTCAACCACTTTCAATTTCCCACTCGTTATGATGATGGCCTTGAACTTTTGTCGACTTTACGCCAGGACGTCGCCACTCATATCTTGGATCATATCCAGGAGTGGCATAGATGGAGGCAGTTGATTAAGACTCCTATACCCCCGATGTTGGCCCTTGACCAAGTTTTGGGAGATCCTTGGTCAAGTTTGACCTATTTTTGGACTTCGACAACCTGTCGAAGGAAGAGCGCAAGACGAAGTAGAGATCGCGGGATCTCGGCCCCTTTTTGGGTCCTTTTTTGGATTTGGGATTATGTAATGGGTATCGGATGTCGACCCATGGGTTTACCCATGTTTAGGCCTATTTTGTAAAGTATAAATAGATGTCTAGGCAATGTAAGGAGCGACATCTATGTGATTTTAGATATATCTATGTGATATAGGGCTAAGTGCTAGATCTATGTGATTGAAGGATTGTAGTGCTATGTGCATACTGTGTGAGACTTGTAGAGCTAAGTGCAAGTCATTATAAGAAACTGTGGAAGGTTGTGTTCTTAGATCTACTTGGGGAAGGAGGATCTACCGAGTTGCGCAGATCTCCTATCCTATGCAGAGTAGGGTTTTGAGGCTTTGTGCATGTAACCTATTAAAGAAGATAATAAAAAAGAAGAGTTGGTGGATGTAGCCCTAGGGTGGGGGTGACCCACGTACATGTTGTGTTGCTATGCTTTATGCAATGTGTTGATGTGTTTATGTATTTATTTGTTAAGTTCTTTGATATAGATAGATAGATTTGTTTATGATTTGTGCTAATGATGTACATGGATGCTAGATTTGACCCATGTGAATGTGCTTAGTGCTTGAATCTGCTAGATCTAACCTACTTCTCTATGATAAGTGCTTAGATACATCAGATCTGACTGAATGATGTGATGCTCTGTTTTATCTGCGAAGTATAATAGTGGTTAAATATTGATGAAATGTCAGTGCTAAGTGCTCTGTTAAGTATTACAATCACATATATGTATCCCAGCTAAGGTTGTAGACACCTAAGTCCTGCAACCACCCCTGCCTCTACCTCGGGTGAGACTTCATATTCTTCGCAGGTGTTGCCGAAAGGGACGGTAGTTAGGGTTTTGTTGGTGCGTTGTTGTAGCGTTGAACCCTGGGTCTACCCCTGTGCCAACAAATGGTTCTGTTGTTGGGACCTGAAACTGTGATTGTTGGGCACTAAGGAAGAAGAAGATTTGTGCAAATATCCGAACTGAAACTATGGAAGCTTTGTGCATAGATATGTCGTTCTAGTGTGCAGTATTTTACTTGATTTATAAATTTCTGTGATGAAGAAAAGAAGTCCAATCAGAAGAAAACGGGTAAGATCTGAAAGATTTTTGCTCTGAGAAAGGTAAAAGTGAGAATTCTTGATTAAAATAGGTAAGATCTGCAAGCTATGTGCTCTGATAAAGGTAAGAATAGTGAAAAGTTTTAGATCTGAGAGCTTTGTGCTCTCTAGAAGTAAGATAAGTGAAATTTTTTGTTTAAAAAGTATGGATCTAGGTATGATTGATAGATGTTGTCCTATCTTGAAAACTAGGGCACTAATAGATGAAATAAGGTTTGATATATGTAGATCTGATAAGAATAGTTAAAGATATGTTATACCTATGCATAGAAAGAATGTTTGGACTAACAAGTGGATGCAGGATCCTCGAAAGAAATGTTCTTGATGGAAAAATTCAAAATAAGCGATTTATTCTATTTTAACAAATTTCTTTTCCAGATTATTTTTGAGTTTTTACCGGATCTTTAGGATCTTGTGATTGGTTCACTAGTACAAAATGAGTAATTTGTTACCAAAAAAAAACTATAATTTGGATATATATACGACTATTTTTTATTCGACAACCAATAACAACAAATTTGTAGTCTCTTTTCCCTTGACTAACTTTTTTTTTTTGTTTGCTAGTTTGTCAGTGACCTACGGGAGTAGCCTGTGGCTAAGAAACCGCAACTCAGGGGCATATAAGTCATCAATATCACCCGGGAATTGCACCCGGCCTAAGCCACACCAACTCTTAACATGGTTGGATTTTTTGTCCCTGCAGGTTTCGAACCAATGACTTAACATCATGGAGTGCCTTAACATCACACTCTGTCATTGACTATCCTACACCTCGGGGACTCCCTTGACTATATTTTAGTTATATTTCACTCAATCATTAATTGGTTGACTTGCATCATCACCTTGTAATATATTTACTCATTTATGTGGCCATTAATTGTCACCATTGTGTAGTACATTTACTCGTTTATTTGGTCATTAATTGCCACCATTTTATAGTACATTTATTCATTTATTAGTTCATTAATTGTCACCATTTTGTAGTACATTTAATTGTTTATTTGGTCATTAATTGTCACCATTTTGTAGTACATTTACTCATTTATTTGTTCATTAATTGTCACCATTTGTTAGTACATTTACTAGTTTAATTATTCATTAATTGTTGTCATCTTGTAGCATATTTATTAGTTTATTTAGTCATTATTTTTTATCATTTTTACTCATATATTTAGTCGCATTATAAAGCACTATGCAAATAGTATAATCCTAGTCCTTTATAATGCAACTAAAATAACAGTAGTATCTTTGGTTTAGTAGTTTTATATTCTTTATATTTATTACTAATTTAGTAGTTTTATATTCATTTTATTTTCTTTCATCATTATTATTCAATATAAATTAATATGATGTGAATAATTTAAAAAAATGTCATGCAGTGTTGGTGTTGATCTAATATCAATGAAACAAATTATATATAAAATTATTTGCTTAAACAATAAATATATATTTCATATATGTAATTGAATTAGTGGAAAGAAATTAAATTTATATAAACATGTAAATTTGCAACATTAATTAATAATACTATAAATAAGATCAAGTACAAACATATAAATTTTAACCACATAAATATTGTATATAAAAAAAATATGAAAATTCAAGTACTATCACAATACAATTGAGTTTTCAGCTAAATATTCACTAATACATGATGAGCATTGATCATCTAGTCCAGGACAAAAAATATCTCCATTATAATCTCAACAACATCAAACGGACAAGTACATGAAAATCATCTACATCAATGAATTTTTCAAATATTACAATGGCTACTCATGAGTTAAACTTCCTTCCTTCAAACCTCCCCATGATGGTAACCATAGGTCGAGGAATTTCAATAGGAGGATTCTCCTTCTCGATCATTGTAGTCATAGTCTTGTAGTAAAGGTTGTGAACTATATGCATGCAAAACAATATGGATCCAAAGTAAGGCTTCTTGAAAGATACCCTTTTGGAGGATCAAACTTGATAGCATGTTCTACAAAAGATATAAATTAATAAATTGTTAGAACATTATGGATTATATGTTATTTTTAACAAAAATAAAATAATAATAAAACTAACTATATACTCAATAACCTCATTTACACAAAAAAAATTCAACAATTCCTAAAACAAAAAACATGTGTTTTCCAGAAAAACATTTAAAATGACATGATATCATAGTATTTGTATCATTATATGGTCTCATAAATTCATATTTTATCTTTGAGAAACATATTTTCCAAAATAAACCTATGTGGTCTCTATCGTAATATCAAATTTTTTATAAAATATCCTTCTATACCAATTATAAAAAATGATATCTGACTTGGAATCATCCCCTTAATAACATCAATGCAAAGAAGACATGATTCTCAACATATTTACAATAGAAAAGATTAAAATGTATTTTAATTTCTTACAAACTAATTAAATGTAACTATACTATTATTACTTCTTTCAATCGATTTATCTCCAATGACTGCAAGCTGACTTCAAGCTCTCGTAGTACTCAAATAATACTTTCCATCCTCCTCGACACATAAATACTTCTAGAGGATTTTCACCATTCTTGGAAATATTGTGCATATGGAACATAAAATCTATGAATTAGTTTTTCGCCTTTTTCTCTCATGTTGTTTACAAAAGGATAGATGAAAGCCCTCGAAGTAATTGTTACATAGTATGGTCACAGAATGAGTAAGGAAACTAATTTGAAGTATATATTGTTGGAATGCACACTTTCGTGAGAATGGAGGCAGAAAAATTATTAAAATCATTTTTGAGATTGAAGTTTTTAATTTTTTTGTCGAAAACGTACACTTTTTAGCTGAAAATTTTTTCGGCTAAAACATTGCACATTAAATCAAACGACACGTGAATGACATTCTCAAATTTTCGACTTTCGTGTAAGAAAATCATTTTATTTCTTATGAATTTCATTAGTAAACATTTTTTGGCTGAAAAAATAATTTCCAGCAATAATAATAATGTGTTGTCTAATTGTTCTACGTTTTTGTCCTTTTAATCAGAATATGACAATATGAATTTGCACGAAATCAAAAAATTATGTTGTTTAAATTGCATTTATGAATGCATAAATGGATTTGGCTTGTTGGAAAACCCTTGAGGCACTTTGATTACACAAAATTAACCACTAAAATCT
Source organism: Picea sitchensis (assembly GCA_010110895.2). Lineage (NCBI taxonomy): Eukaryota > Viridiplantae > Streptophyta > Pinopsida > Pinales > Pinaceae > Picea > Picea sitchensis. The sequence continues at coordinate 49,833 of SNQJ01S0060185.1, forward strand.
ACAAAAATAGACAAATCTCCCCCCCAGAAAAAACAAAAAGTAGAACATTTAGACTACATAATAATAATAATAATAATAAATTTTAAGGTTACGATCAAACTAGACACCAAATTAGTGTATGAGATTCTTTATTTGTGGGACAAGGGACTCCCTCCGTGTCTAGGGAGATATACATACCCTACACCCCTCTCGATTTGAACTTGTAATCTCCAAAGGGAAAACACATATTCTTAAACATTAAATATTCATAACTATAAAATGGTGACAGTGAAAAATAATATTCTTATTTGTTGAACTAAACCCTACATTTACATAGATTTTGTATTATGAATCATGTGTTGATATGATTTCTAGTGTGCACCTTCAATCATATTATATGCATTGTGTATGCTTATTTATTCTATAGAGATGTAATTGCATAGAGTGTTTATGGATTGGTGTAGGTTTGGTGTTTCACTTTTATCAATTTTTGATGAATATTAAAAAAATTATTATTATTATTGAATTTTTTATTATATTTTATTTTACTTGTATAAATTTAATATATATGATGATAATGGTTAATATTTTAGATTAAATTTGGTTTATTGGAAAGATGAAAGAATGCTTGGAATTCTTTAGAATTTTATTTTTGTACACAAAAAGCATTAACAATTTTTTTTATATTATCATAGTTTTGACGAGTTAGAAGATTAGGAAGGTTGGTATTCTTATAAATCTTTTGAAATTGAGATCTAATTTTATTTTTGAAAGTGTTTTCATCTTCAACTCTCTTAGTGTCATAAAGATGATAAATTTATTCATCCCACTACATTTTGGGAATTGTCCCATGCCTAGTTTCACTGTAGTGAGAATTTGTTCATATTTTGGCAATGTTGATTTTCTTTTTTACACTAGTCAAAATAGAGAGATATTTTTTTTATTTTTTTTTTGTATCTTAGTTTTCTTTTATTCTCTAATTCTTTATGGCACCACAATTTATCCTTAAATTTAGAAGTAGTGGTATTTTTAATATTATGGTTATTTTGAAGTATTATCTCTTCCTTTATTCCCCCTGGATTTAGCCAAGGCTTTTCTACTTGAGCAGTATTTTGTTTATCTTTTTCTTGTACATTAAGTATTTAGACATAGTCATGCTTTTAATAGGGGAAATTCTCACTTCTATAAGGAAGATAAGATAGGGTGTGTTACATTTAATTTTGAGATTATAAGTTATATAATTCTTTTAGATTTATTTTATCTTTCTTTAAAAAAATTTAGAGATATTGCATCCCTAAACTTCACATCTATATTAAATGTGAAGTTAAATTTATTGAAAAATAAAATATTTGTGTTAAAAAAATAATAACACCTTTAACACTATTAAATAATAAATATTTTTTTCATAAATAAACTTTTTCATTAATATAAATGTCAAAAAATTTGCAAAACTAATTTCTCAATTAGAATTATCAAAATTAAAATAAATAAATATAAAAAACATATTACTTATATTTAAAAAGCCAAACCATCAATAAATTTAATAAATAATGATATAGCGTAACTTTTTCGTAACCATTAAAGTTATAAATATGACAAATGAAAATAAAAGTAATCAATATAATCTAAAATTCAAAATCCCATATATTTTAGAAATAAAACAAAAACATAAAATTAACTTCTAATTAGGTGAACAATTATACAAATGCAAATATAATAACAATTATATTAAAAAAAATTGAAACTTTCCATTGTTTTTGATATTATATCATAATTTTTTTTACTTTTTATTTTATAGAATTTAGATTTTGTATATAAAAAGTTAAAAAACACTTACATAAATTAAAACCATCTTTATTAAAAAAATATCTTTATTATTCTATTTCATATATTTATTTAAATTATATTTAAAAAAATATATTTAAAAATGGGAAATATTAAAATTAGAGATTGAAACATATGTATTGAACTCATCTTCAAGATATGAATGAAGAGATTACCAATAATAAATTGGGTATCAGATATCACACAACTTCTATTCTACTTTTCATTAGTAATTTTAAAATTACAAATTTTATTATAGTAATTTTAAAATTACAACTTTTATTATATATATATAGATGAAGAGACACATATAATACACCAATGGATAAATTTTGTAGTGATTAAATATAATACACCAATGGAAATTGCGATCTTAATATTTCCTAACTAATTTAAAGGAATGGACATTTGATATGCCTATGACAAAGTACACTATCTTATCAAACTTATATTTCACAACAAACAATATATGTTCTATGTACTAAATAAGGAATCCATGTAGTAGATAAGGAAAACATTGAATAAGGAATCCAATCCATGTACTAGGTAACTAAAGCATGGGATTGGTTATCCAATGTGAAGTAAAACCTTCCCAAATTACCAAATAGCTTATAGTTTAATTTTATATTACATAAAAGGTGTTTTTAAGAGTTTAGTGAGTGAGATGGTGATAATGTAATGAAAATGTATATTTAAATATTTAATTTAAGTAATATATTGATTTAGTGTTTAATGTGATTTAATTTGATGTTTAATGTAATTTTAAGATTAAATTTGTATTAATTATTTTTTTTAATATAATTTAAAGAAGATTTAAACAAATCAAAGAGTGAAAAGTTATAATTTTCTTATTTTTTTTATTTTTTATGACTTAGCTTTTTCAAATGCAATGCTTAATTTAATATTAAGGCTTTTGTCATTTAAGATTTTAATATTATTATAAAATTTAGTTTCACTTTTTTTGTTATGGACTTTTTGCAAATGAATATAATAAACACATCTTTTCTCAAAAATATTATTATAAATTTATTTATAATATAAATAAATTTTTAAAACAAAACAAAATTAATTTTTTTCAATAAAATTTAAAAATTAATATTTTATTTTATTTTATTTTATTTAAATCCAAAAAAAAATATCTTACATTAATACATATAAAATTTATATAAATAATAATAAATACCATAAAATATAATAAGAAGTTGTATAATTTCGATATGAATATTATGTCAATCAATATCAATATTATGAAACATACAATAGTGTCAAATTATTAAATCAATAATTTTTTTAAGTACTATATGAAACATACAATACTGCCAAGTTGTTAAATCAATAAGTACCATATGGCAGAGTTCCATGTTACATGAAACTTTACCCTATTATATCAAACTTTACCCTAAAATCGATGTAGAAAACTATTGTATAACTAAACAAACATATATTTAAAAATTACTGAACTTTCAAATTATATTCTAAAATGACTATCGCCACCAAATTCATATATTCCCCTGATTAAACCAGTGAGTCCCTTATCCAAATAAATCATATAAAAATAAAACCTTTGTAAACTTTCCATTACGTTGATGTGCCAAAAGTGTTAGGTCTAATCAGACCATGGATATTTCTCAATTTTGCAGTACGTGTCATACCTCAAGTGGCTAGTTTTCTAGACTACATTATTATGGATGTTATAAATAGAGAATAAAGTGAAATACAGATTCCAGTGAAATCTTCTAGCATTATTTTGAATGGTACCAGTAGATTCTTTTCCATGAGCCAAAAGCATCCGATGTCTATTCGAATATTTTAGATAATAATAAATTTATGAAAGTAGATTCGAAAATCAACCCTCATAATGGAGTTTCAATTGTGTATGTTGTAACAAATTGGAATAGGAGTTAGATGGATGAGGATGGTGATTTTTGGTCATAGTTACTATATAAGAGTTGTAGGTCAAAGTTTGTGTATGTTGTAACAAATTGGAATAGGAGTTAGATGGATGAGGATGGTGATTTTTGGTCATAGTTACTATATAAGAGTTGTAGGTCAAAGTTTGTGTTTGTAACAAATTGGAGCCACAATGGAGTTTCAACTGTGTATGTTGTAACAAATTGGAATAGGAGTTAGATGGATAATGGAGTTTCAACTGTGTATGTTGTAACAAATTGGAATAGGAGTTAGATGGATGAGGATGGTGATTTTTGGTCATAGTTACTATATAAGAGTTGTAGGTCAAAGTTCTATTATTATTGAAGAGTTATTTTCTTTTATAAAGTTTCTTAATTTTAATTAATCAAAGTGAAAGTTATTCCTTTTGTATAATTTTTGTTTAACTTTAATTAATCAAAGTTTTACTAGTACAACTTTGTGAATCTTCTAACTAAATGGTAGGGTAGTACTTTCACTAGGTTCATGTGTAAATCTTATTTTATGTTGAAGTCAAAATTACAACCAGAATACAGTCTGTAATAAAAACAAAGTTAGTCTCTAATAAGAACAAAGTTATTATTGGGCTCAAAGCTTTATCAACCTAAAAGTAATTTTTTATTTTTTTTAAAAGAGTTGCTTTCTTCTAAATTTCATCATCATAGATGTACTTATCTCTAAATTAGGAAGGATAATCACTTTGCACTATCTTAATGTAAATGCACTTTCATAACTCTTGCTTTGATCCTAAATGGTTCGAGGTTTGTCCTCACCAATAAAGAATGTAAACTAATCAGTGCATACCTCATGATCAACATACATGTTAGCTATATGACATAACACTTCATTTTCTCTCATTTGGCATTCTAAGATCCTTGGTAGATATTATTGCAAATCACATTTTGAGATCCTCAGTTCATTATGAAGCCCTTGAGTGTTTACCATTTTCATTACAAAGCTTACTTAATTAGAATAGTAATTCCATGCTCCCAGATTTAGTGCCAAATGGATTGACCTCTAGTCTCATTGCCCCATTATTTAGACAAATAGAAGAAATACTTGCACCCTATTAGCTTTCAGAGGAGCACTATATGTTGGATCTCTTCTACAATGCATAGCTTAGGATTTGCTCTACTCAAAGTTCATGGCCCACTACAATGCATTCCTCACTTTTTTGTCAACCTTAAATGATAAGAAAAATCACTCTTTTCATCTTTTCTCATAGGCCCTTAATGGAGTTTAGTTTTATATATTTTTAGGTTTATGTTTTTATTGAGCCTTATTTATTGAGCACGTGCTTTTTGGTAGAATCCCTTACTTGTAGTTCTAGGTTGTATCATGTTTCATGCACTCTATAAATTATTATTGAAAAAAATGTAGTAATGTCTTTTTGGAGTTGTTCTTGGAGTTGAGATATGGACTTAATTAGTTTAATCAAAATTGACTTGATTGATTAATTATTTATTTAGTGTGTTTTTTACTCTAGGATATAAAGGATAAAATATCCAGTTTATATTTATAAAAAATAATTGGAATGAGTTAATAACTGAACAAACTTCAAATTCACAAAGAATAATTAGAATAAGTTAATAAATGGACACAACATTTTCAGAAAGTATTTTTTCTGATGAAGTAAAGTTTCAACCCAATATCAAGAGATCAAACACCTTCCTTTACAGTAGCACATAAAAATTTACCTCACTATAACTATGTAACTAAACAAACATACATCTAAAAATTGTACAACATCAAATTATATTAAAAAAAAGACTATCCTCACCAAATTCATATATTTCCATGATTAAACCAGTGAATCCCTTATCCAATGAAATCATATAAAAATAAAACCTCTGTAAACTTTCCAGTACGTTGATGTGCCAACACAATTTCTCTGACCGTGCATCTTTCTAAATTGTGCAGCTAGTATCATATTTCAAATGGTTAGTTTTGGATTGTATAAATAAAGAATAAAGTGAAAAAAAAGATTCCAGTGAAATCTTCTAACAGTATTTTGAATGGTACTATTAGATTCTTTGCCACCTGCCAAAAGCATCCGATGTCCATTCGAATATTTAGAGTAAATCTATGAAGTAGATTCGAAAATCAACCCACAATGGCCGGATGTTCAACTGTTTATTTTCAGTGAAGTTAAATTTAGTTATCATGTTACCAAGTTGTAACAAATTTATTGCATAAGTGGTTAGATGGGTTGTCCCGTGAGACAGCGCGATTGGTAAGACAGTACTTTCCTCCAAGTTTGGGAGGAGGTCTCGAGGTCAAATCCGGCTGGGTCTCCGGGACGAAATATGTAATGGCTGCTATGTGCTAGACTGGTTTCAGTGATTGTAAATGATATATATCCCTAATTTCTATCGGAAAAAAAAAGTGGTTAAATGAACCCATGAGGATGATAGTGATGGCTGGTTATAGTTATCATGCCAGTGTTGCATGTTAAAGTTTTATTAGAAGTAATTTCCTCTATATAGTTTTGCATAATTTTAATTTATCAAATTTTAATTTATCAAATTTTAACTTTGTGTTGTAAGTTAAAGTTTTATTAAAAGTAATTTCCTCTTGCATAATTTGAATTTATCAAAATTTTAACTTTGTGTTGCAGGTTAAAGTTTTATTAGAAGTATTTTTCTCTATATAGTTTTGCATAATTTTAATTTATCAAAATTTTAACTTTTTGTAATGATCCATATACCATAAAGATAAAAAAAAAATACATAACTTTACCCTTCTCATTTATGCCATTTATTATCTTCTAACTAAATGATATTTATTATTTTCTAACTAAATGATAGGGTAGTATTTTCTAACTAAATGATAGGTGGTATTTTTACCATGTTTATGTTTAAATCTTATTTTTATGTGGATGTCAAAATTACGATAAGAATATAAGGGTTTAATAATAACACCTTTTTTTTTTTCTTTTATTTGGTATTATGAGAGATTTTGGTAGATATTATTGTCTTAGATCTTAGGTTTATTATGTATCCTTTTAAGTGTGAACCCTTTTAATTATAAAGCTTATTTTATTAGAGGAATTGTTGCATACTCCAAAATCTACTGACCTCTTGTCTTACAACCTCATTATTTAGACGAATAGAAAAAACACATGGACTCTATTGGTTTTTAAAGGAGCACTATATGTTGGATCTCTTCTAAGATGCATAACTCAAGATTATGCATTCCTCACTTTTTATCAACCTTAGATGATAATGCATAAGTGAGAATTATGAATTCCTCACTTTTTATCAACCTTAAATGATAATGCATAACGAGGATTATGAATTCCTTACTTTTTATCAACCTTAAATGATAAGAGAAATCACTCTTCTCATCTTTCCACCTACATCCTTGACCAAGCTTAGTCTTGTATATTTGTACCTCTTTGCTCTTATTGAAATTACTTATTGAGCATGTGCTTTTGGTAGAATCCCTTACATGTAATTCCAAGTTGTATCGTGCTTCACACGCTTCTGTAAACTTGGTTGATTAGTTTTCCCTATATCGAATATGTCATTATCTTGTAATTCTAGGGAGAACATCACCCCTACTTCCTTATACCCAATTGCACTGGAAAAGATCCTTATTTATTTAGTATGTTTTTCTCTAAGGATAAAATATCCTATTGAGATTTATAAAGAATAATTGGAATGACTTAATAAGTGGAGAAAGATTCATTTTTTCAAAATTTGCAATTTGGGTTATTTTAACATGGGCCAAACTCTCATTGACAAGATTTCATAGTCCAAGTTCCCATCAATCAAGTGAGACTATAGCTTTTCACAAAATTCCTTCTAAATTTGGGGCAGAATTTTCATCGGAAAGGGGTTGAGTTTGTTCACTTATTAACTTCAAGAATAATTTGGTTTATTGAACATTTGTTCAACTTTCTTGATAATAGAGGTAACTCAATTTCGAGAGGTCAAACACCTTCTCTCACACCAACACGAGAAGTGCAAACCCATCAAAATTTAGATATAAATTTAAATTTGAGATGTTCAAAAAGTCCTTATTTATTTGATGATCTAGATTGGATCATTATATTATTTGTCATTTATATCGATGCTTTCAAGTGGAAAAACTTGGAAGAATTAGCTTGCAGTGCCATTTTAGTGGCAGATCTCAGCTTGGAAAATTGGGGTCTGAAACCTTCTAGAGCCATTTTGAGACATTAAATAACTTTTTTGTTTTGTTTTGGTGTCCAAAACCTTTGCACACCCCCTTAATCGTTTTCTACATGCCGAGACCTTTCCAACGGTGCAGACCATGCATCAATCAAAGCTCGTATGAAAAAGTTATGCCTCCTACAAGTTGACCCACCGTGTTGACCACCATGGTACGAAAGGATGTCAAGTTAGTCCCCGTTACTCATGCATGTGGGACTAGCCATGTGTGTAATTTCAAGAATGTTATAGAAGGTTCAAAACCCTATCACAATTGAGGGTTGAGGAAGTCAAAAACCTACCCCTAGATGGCTATTGGGCTATGTTAAATATTGATCCACTAAGAGGAGAAGGGGTTCCATTCTATGTTATTGTATTTTGTTCCATAGCAGAGCAGAACAACTAGGAGTGGGAAATTAGAGAGTGTAACAGAGGGCGGGGTAATGTTTTGTAGCAGCCTAACAAGCCACAAGTATCAGGTAACTCCATAGAGAGTGTCTTCTCCTTTATACTTGCATTATTTGCATACTAGAGAAACAAGAGCAGAGCAACCTCATATTCTAACTGGGTTTTCTCCCGTAAGGGTTTCCTAGAGCAAATCCTTGTGTCATTTTGTGGATGATGTGCGATTGTATTTTTTTTTTTTTGTAAATACAGTATGATTATATTAAGCTTCAAAAAACACAGTCAACAGTCCAGTTTAGCCGGGCCGTAATTACTGGACTGCCCCATCTCGGAGGAAACTAGTCCAGTCGGCCCGCTAACCGAAGGTTTATCCAGTC
>SNQJ01S0060185.1:58531-89726 GCA_010110895.2 Picea sitchensis
GGAAAGGACTTCGACGTAAATGCGAATCATATCAGAGTTAACGCAGTTAAATACCAGGTGGGGTGGCAGCCTGTTGCACATGCCCGGCATGTGTCTCCATACCACGACCTCCTGTACTCGCAACCGATTCCTGCCACGATGCTCCGTGTGACACCCCATCCGGGGATGTGCGATTGTATTTTACTATTCTCTATTTTCCGCATTTTATCTATTTCACACATAAGAAGAAAATCAATAACTAAATACTCTAGCAATCTAAAGGAATTTAATCTTTCATAGGTATATTTTGGTTTTATTTATCAGATCTGTTGTGACAAACAATTCCATTGGAATATCCACGACAGTTTACAGATCATTTGAGTAAACCTAATGCTTGATAAATGTGTTTCTTCGTAGGAGGTCATAGGTTCAAATTTGGAGGGGGGCTAGGGTATGTACATCATCATACACTTAGTAGTCAAATCATTGCATGGAGGGGGTTCCTTGTCACACAAACAAAGGGGTCTCATACATCAATTTGATTTATGGATAGGCTGGGATTTTAAATTAGATTAGTACAACATGAGTGGGCCTAATGGTTAAGAACATATGTTTCCATCTTGGAGGTCACTGATTTAAATCCAAAGGGTGTAAGGTATGTACACCTCCATAGACTAAGCAATCAAATCACTATACAAAGGGGGTCCCTTGATACAAACAATGGGGTCTCATACACCAATTCAACATATGGCTACATTGTGACCTTAAGAGTAGATTATTATTATTATAATTATTATTATTATTATTATTAACATAAAAGAGAAGAAGTAGAGTAAAGACTCAATGTTTTTGTCTTATTCATAAAGAATATTGGGAGGTTAAATTGACAAAAATTTGGTAAAAATTGCTTTTGCTTATGAAATTGAGCATATCAAAAGCATAATTTGTATAATTAAGATGCAATAAGGAGTTTAAATTCTATAATTTGAGTTGATTTCATGATGAATTTCAATAAAAATTGGATAACTTGAGTTGAAAATTTTCTTCAAATCTTATAAAATTTTTGTTGAATGGTATAATTTCACCTTATTAACTAGAACTTTGATCATAAAACTTCGCTCTAAAGGATTTTAGCTTATTTAAAAAATCCCATTAAAATTTTTAAAAAAATGACTTAATCATAATGGAACAATACTTTATTGATTAAAAAAAAAAAATTGATTTTATGCACTTTTTAACTATGGTAACTATTTTCATACTCTTATAAAAAGGAAAAAATAAAATAAAATAGATATATATATATATAAGCCCGCTAGCTAAAGACATTGCAATGGACCATATAATATATAACTGTAAATCTTAATAACCAGATAAATTTACAATAAATACAGGGTGTGAAACGTTGATATAACCTGTTTTTTAAGCCCTGTGGCAAGTCTTTGTGTGGTTTAAAGTCCAAAAATATCCCCGCCAAATAAGGGCCGAATAACAATTATAATTCCCAGGAAACTGTGAGGCCCGCCAGTTGGCAACAGACCGCGTGGGTTCGCTGACGTGGTCTTAAAGTCTAATCACGCGCATAGTGCAGTCGTTTTTGTCTGCGCCGCCAGCTGGCAGAACACCCACCAATCAAAATGAGAAATACCGATTCCACATTACTATCCATGTGTGAACAGAAACCGGTGACCATAGCGGGCCCCGGGGACATAAGTCAAACCCCTGAATTTAGCGACGTTGCCGATTATTCCGTCCGCTAACGTAATTAAGGGGACTTCGGCGGTTAGTGTTGTGCATGCATCACGATCGCCGTCAGTTAATGGAGTTTAGGGGAGTTTGGCAGTTAACGGAAAGGGCGCCGGAAAATATTCGTACGCTACTCATTTTATCCGATGACGGGTTTTCACATATAACTGCCACACCCCCATGATGCATGATGATGAGATATGTTGTTATTGCTACCATGATGCATGATGATGATATATGTTGTTATTGCTACCATGAATGCATGCCATGCATCTATGTATAGCATGCTGGATGACATTATGATGTTGACATAAAGTCATGGAAGCTTGGCACCCTAGTGGCCACGCCACTTTTCCTCCCTCCTCTCCTTTTATAAATGCATAGGCGTACACTCCCTCAAATTTAGGTGACAAAATCAATGGTTCTGCCTTCAATTTCGCCTTTTGAGGGGGAGGGAAAGGGGTATATTAGCTTTCGAGGATTGTGTTCTTTACTCATGTTTGCCCTAGTCGTCCAAAAAGAAGATCCCAATGTTGATTCTCAAGGGCAATGGGATGGAGGGAGTTAGTGGAATTCCATCCAATTTAGGATTTAATAATGAGATAATTTCAACCTTTTTTGGTGAGTAAATTTTTTTTAATAAGGTAAATTTTTATTGGATTTTTTTTTTTTTTTCAAATTTAAATATGTTGGGTGATTTTAAAATAACCAAAATTTATAAAAGTAAAATTTCATGGTTATTAATATGGTGAAATTATTTCTTATGATAAAATTCTTATTTTACTTGGGAAAGAATTTTTATAACACAGAAGTTAAATTTGTACTGTTAACTTTTCCATTTTATATAGCAATCTGATTTATTGAAGTTTTTCTCCAAATTTAGTTTGTGTTTGATTGATACACAAAAATTCTAGCACACCAAATTTTTGGACGAAATATTCAAACATACTTTTTTCTTTTACATCTATTGTCTATACATGTCATTCATGACTCTAATTCTTCAAACTTGGCCATTTCTAAGAGGGCATCACACTCATAAATATGGTTGTCTTAGATCTCTCACCATCTATTGACCTTTGTCAACACAACATTGTTTGGGTTTTGTGTTTTTTTCTAGGGTCTTAATGTCACATGTATTGGCATCTCTATATTGAATGAGTATAGAGTCTATTGCACCCTAACGAGAGATTGACATTCTTGTGGGTTGTTCAAATATCGTGGTTATCTTCTATAGGGTATTTTGACTTCCTTATGTGCAAGGATGTACCTCCATCATTTGCTTCATGTGAACACTCTCTCTCATACTTCATGTTGCCTTTGCATGTGGAATGACCCATGGTTTTATACATCCATGCTATTGTCGTGATTAAAATTTTGATTAATTTGCATTTTTTAATATTCGCTATAAGATGTATAATCTTATACTATCTTGATTTAGATTCCTTTAATATGTTAATTTTTTAGTCACATTAAATCTGAATCCAAATCCAAATTCACATACGATAACTATGGTGAAAGACACTTGTTCCATCGAATAAAACACTAAACATTACGAGATGTGTGTCCAAAGTAGGTTAGATAATCTCTTCCCCTTTTAGTGGCAAAGCTCTAAGATTTTCAAAGCAATAAGATAAATAAAATAACATTTCAAATTGAAAAGTGAAAATGTACAATTAAATGAATTAAATGAAGTGCAAAATAAACATATACATATAGACAAGGATGCACCTTTATCCCCATTCCCATGATTTATTAAACATTCCCATGATTTATTGAACAATGGAAATGATTTTCGGGATATCAAGAAAATTTATCATATAAATTCCTATAAGAAATAAGATTTATCATATAAGAAATTTTAAATTCCTATCTAGTTATGAGGATGCACCTTTCACTCACACTCTCCTAGTTCATTGCATATTGAACAATGTAGATGATTTCCCATCTATCAAGAAAATTTATCATATAAGTGGAAATATTTTAAATTCCTATCTAATTATATGTTTCTAATCCACCATATCAAGTGTCTTAATTTCAAATAATTATATATTCTTGGTAGACATCCATTTTTCCCTTTTTCTTTCATGTTTCCCCTCTTTTTCTCCTATTTTAAAATAAACAACTATGTATAAACTAACATGACATTTACCCCCAAAAAATCATAGTTCCTACTCATAAACCCCCCAAAAAAAAATCATAATCATAATTCCTAATCATAAGTGAATATTATATATATATATAGAGCCAATAAGGATAGGTACAATCTCCACTCATCGTATTGTTAATATTGCCAATGGAAATGGTACAATCTCTATTCATCCGTTCCATTTTCCATGTGCCAGTTTGTCTTGCCCCCACATCACATCATCAATATGGGGACCATTCAAACATGCCCCCACTCACTTTTATTCCATTGATTTGAATAAAGTCCAAACCGCCCTAGAGAAATAAAAGGGAAAAAGGAGAACCAATACTTTCAATGTCAACCTGCAATAACAAACCAACGAATCATGTTATGCGGCAACGTAAATTGAACTGGAAAGTGAGCATCATTTGATTCCACTATTTTTATATTTATTGTTTGTGGGGGCATTGTGCCCATTATCATATATTTATTACTATATAAAATAATAAAGAAATCTTAATTATTATTAAAACATAAGCATTAATTAAACAATTATAATGAATATAAACATTTCATCCTAATGGAATATCTACTCGAGCCAATTTGATGAAGTTAATTGCATAAAGATTATTAAAATCAAAGTTGTGGTTTACAGTAAGTTGAAGTTGAACTGCTTGTCATGACGATTTGGCTTAAATTGGAGTACGCATACCTTTAATAAAAATGAATAATATAAAGCATTGAACTTAAAAAAATATTGATATTATTATAAAAATAATATAATATATAATTACTTAATTAGTAAAAAATAATATTTTATATAATTATTCAATTTTATAGACATCATCTAAGTACCACCTAATAAGTTCATAAAGCAAAAAGGGTCACATAGAGTTATGGCATGTCCCCCTTTTGAAAAGTTTTTCTTCTAGAGCATAAAGAAGCATATTTATTGGTGGTACTTTGTACAAGACTAAGTTCTTGTCATTAGGTACACACAATTTACACATAGATAGGAGTCCATTGATTATTTACTTTACCTTTTTTTTTTAAGCCATACACAATTTACAAAGTTCTTGTCATTAGGTACACACAATTTACACATAGATAGGAGTCAATTGATTATTTACTTTACCTTTTTTTTTTTAAGCCATACACAATTTACAAAGAGATAGGAGTCTATGTTGTCAAGGATATTTGGGCATATCCTTTGGCCCCATATAGGTGCACTTTAAAAGACTCATACCAGGTGTCAAGACAAATAAAATATGTACCAACGAGAGTGATGTATATTCATTTTTGTACATCAATACAACCCCACCACCTATCCTTTGGTGGGCGCATGCATAATTTTTTGTAGGACAACTATAATTAAGAGAACGGGACAAGAGGGGTGTTATAACAAAATATAATATGTAATATTTAATAATTATAAGGTTTTGGGAAGATATAAATTAAAAATGGATGACAAGAAATTTTATTGAAATTGTCGACGATGTTAATATTAAAATGAGGGAAGATACTATCAAATCAATATCTCACAATAATTATATAATTAAAATAATTTATAATATACATATCCAATAATAATGTTAATAAATTATATGATGTCTATAAACTCTCTTTACCTAGAGCTCAAAGAAGATGTCACTGTACATTAAATGTTTGAGGATATGGGTATTAGAAATTATAGGTTTCATCCTTTCAATCCGGGGTTGGAAGATGGTGATAGCCACCATGCTTTTCATTAAATGTTATGTTTTGAAAAATGATTAGAATTTTGGGTGTTGTCTTAAGACTATATACATGTAGAAATTGTTGGGATGTAGTAATTTTGATTTTTTGCATGCTCTGTTTTTCGACAGATAAAAGAGTTGGCCATTTTGGTTGAATTTTCAAGTTGACAAGTTTTGTAATTTTATTGTTTAGCTACGAGTACAACTCTTTTAATATAAATTTTCCTAGTTTCCTTTAAAAAAAGAGAGAGTATTAATATGGAATCAAATCTCAACATAGAATATAACACCATAACAAGATAACATGTAACACCACATAGATAATAACCATAAGACAAAGCCAATCCAGAAGCATGATGATGCAGCCCCCCTACTCTCCTGTAAGGCTACACGACCTCCTGGCCAAGGATCTACGATTCTCGGAGTCAAATCGACTCTTTGAAACCCAACTGATCTCACTCTATAATTGAACACGGGCCATTTCGGCTTTTGGTGCAGGTTCTATGCTACTCGCAACCCCTTCTTACGCGTTTCTTAACTATTGTGTTTTAGGTGCTAGCCCCTTCCTAGATGTGACCTTCGGCGATGACCTCATGTAAACACGTGATTGCGGGTGTGGCCAAGAATGGTGTGAAACCAAACTGCTTTTCGCCCCGTAATTCACCATGAGCCACCACGTGTCCCTTTCACAATATTGTGGTCTTGATTGAGGCCCACCCTCAACTTTTTAAAGTTCGAGCACCTTCTTTCACTGCAATGCGACGTGATCATTGATCTCGTGGCCTTGGCGGTGCTTCTGGACCAACGGCTCAAATCTGTCCCTTTCAAATCAACGGATCAGATCTACTCCTTTCAAATCAACGGTCGTGATTTGTTTCGTGGTTCGGGTTTTGGAGTTTTCAACTCTCAAACCTTGCTTCCTCCTCAATGACAAATCTCCTGCCACGTGTCCTCCTCAATCGACGACTCTGACCATTTCAGGATTTTGGACTTCAGAAATCGCAATTCTCAACTCCCTCTTCCTCTGAAACGACTATCTCTCGAAATGGAAGATCTGCTGACACATGTCCTTGGTAAACAAACGATTGTGCTTCCCTTCGGGTCTTCGGGGTTCGAAAAGTTCAAACCTTCACTCTCACTTCCTCCCGAATTACTTCTACCCGATGTACGTGATCTGTTGACGCATGTCCTCCTTGAATCAACGACCCTTGTCCTCTTTGGGACTTCGGCCTTCGAAAGTCTCAACTTCTCCACGCTCTGTTTCTCCCGGAGCATTCTACCCGGAATCCACGATCTGACGACAAGTGTCTTCCCATAGATCGACAACTCTCGACTACTTTGGATATTCGGGGTTCGGGTGTTTCAACATTTTACCTTCGCTTTCCTCTGGATTTCATGACCCGTCGACGCGTGTCCTTCTGGATTTGACGGTCTAGATTTCCTTCAGCGCTTTGGGCTTCGGGAGTTTCAAACTTTTGTGCACTTGTTCCTCCTGAAGTGCCTTCACCCGAAACTGATGGATTTCCACCATGTGTCCTTCCAGATGATGGACGGTCCCCAATCACTTCGGGACTTCAGGACTTTGGCAAGTCAACTCTCCTGCGTACACAAAGCGTTAAGGCTCATGCACCTTTCCTTTGATCAGATGGTTGTCGAGCCTCTGCACGTGATCCAACGACTTTTGCCACTCCTCCTCCCGAGCTTCTGATTTCTTTCGACTTAGAAGATTTTCTAAGTGTTCAAAGGATTTGGCCTTTTCTCGACCTGCAAGTCCGTCTCTTGGATCTCGTCTTCACTTCTGAAAAGAACTATCCCTTCTGAGCTTGGTTTCCTTTGAGGATTTTGATTTTCCACGCACTCCTTGCACTCTGGGTATCTCGATAAACTCAGATCGAAGGATTTCTTCAAAAGAAATTTTTCCCACACTCCTTCATTCTGGTTCTTTGACACTTAGTCGTTCCTTGACGTTGTGCACTCCTTGCACCTAGTCTAAGTTTCTGTTGTTCCTTCTTAACACCTCTGAGTCAATCTGAGACTCTATCGACGCACTCCTTGCGTACGAGATGCACACCTTGTATACGAGTTTTAGAAGAGAAACAATTGAAAATTATCCAGTTTCGTCACAAACTCATATGATCAACTCTTGAACAATCATACATGAGAGAAATGAACTAAAGGCCATACAAAGAATATAACATTCATTCAATCACGCATCAAAATGAACACAGTAAGGAGAATTGTGACAATTATGTCTGTTCTATTCATTCATGAAACAAATTATGTAGTATTGCAGTTCTTCACTGCGTCTTTCTTCTACTCTATTCTGCCTCTACTGATCCTCCTCTATCACTTCTATATATTCTTCAATACAACAACAAAACTATCTAAGGAGTGGCTCTTTGAGCTCCTCTTCGTCCTGTCTGCAACCTATCCTATCAGTTCTTAGCGGTTACCTACCTTCTCCTATTACAATAACTATCATTTATTACCAGATAAGAGTTGACACTCTATATATGCAACTCCTTATAGTCGTATAAGAATTTTACAAACAAGAAATATTTAAAAAATGTTGTTTCCAAAATATTTCAACAACTCGTTTTGTTCCTGAGTTAAATGTTGATTTGAAATTCTTCCATGTTGAGATGTTGTATCCCTGCCTCCATGCTTGCATCTTTGACTTTGAAGGCGATGCTCCTGCATCATACTCCTCTCGCTAAAATATTTATGGACTCCCGTCCATGAGTTCCGGCACTGTTTTTCCATGCTTCAAAATATCAGGTTATGTGACCCAACTTGAATATTCCACTGGATGATCTTTCCACTTCACTAAGTATTTAGGACATGTCTTCCTCCTAGTCTTCTTTCCAAATCTATGTTCTATGATTTTCTCCATCTGAGGTTTTTATGTAGTGGACAATTGTTCTTCCCACTGAACTTCTTTCTGATCATCTGATTCGCCTGCATCAGCTCTCTTGTAAGGATACAGGTCTGCAACATTGAATATCGGTGATATCCCAACATTGTCTAGCAATCCAATTTCATAAGTATTGGCTGGAAATTTTCTAAGAATCCTGCATGGTCCTATCTTCTTCATCTTCAGCTTGTTATATGTCCCTCTTGGAAACCTTTATTTTCTTAAATGAGCTAAAACTTCATCTCCTACTTCGAATTGAACTTCTCTTCTCTTCTGATCAACTATGTTCTTATATTTCAGGTTGTTGTCTTGTAGCTGCTCTCTGACTCTGTCATGGAGTTTCTACATCTCTGTTGCAAAATCTTCTGCGCCAACACTTATGAATTCATCTTGATTTAGATCTCTCAACTCTATAATCCTTCTTGGCTGTATACCATACACAGTTTCAAATGGACTTTTTCTTATGCTCCCGTTCACTAAATTGTTAAATGCAAATTCTGCTTGTGCCAGAATCTAATCCCATTGACGACCTTGCTCAGTGACTAAAATTCTTAACAAGTTTCCCAGACTTATGTTTACTACTTCAGTTTGTCCATCTGTCTGAGAGTGATATGTTGAACTAAAGGACAAGTTTGTCCCCATCCTCTTCCATAGAGTGCTCCAAGATTGTCTGATGTAGGAGCATCTCTCCACATCAGCCAGCCAGCCAGCCACATCATCGAATTCAAATCGCGTGTTGAAGAGAGGCGCAACCTCATTTAAAATTTGAATGAATGTAATTTAATGTTTAAGCTATTCAGCTGGGAAGCCGTGCCTTTGCGCAGGCTGTAGATAAGAAGGCCTTTAATGTTTGTAAGGCTGAGATATAGATCCGATTCTGGACTAGACATTTATTCAATGTAATTGAATAGGGTAGGTAGGTTGGAGGGAAGAGCTCTAAGAGCCCCCTCAGGTAAAAGAGATTTAGGGATCTCTCATTTTGGTAAGAAGGAGAGTAGGAGCATAGAGAAGAGGAGGAGTCGAGACCTTGTTACAGGCCGTGCTCAGGAACACCTTGTAAAAATAGGCATTTGCCATTTTAATACAAAGAGCAGTTTTTCCTACATGATTATGTGTTAAATGAATGTTTGAGAGTGTTATTCATATGATCTGAATATATGTTGTAGATGTATGCTGTAGGTTTGCATTTGCAGGAGTGTGTTTGATTTCAGGTGAAGGTCTTTGAGGTTTCATGCCATGAGGGCGTGATAGAGTACTGCGGTCTCTGGATACCAGTGCACTGAAGCACTTCTGAATTCTGCGGATTCAGACAAAGACATGCTGTGGCACAAGAACTGAAATAAATAACTCAGGGAAGACCTCAAGGTTGTTGAACACCTTGGAGGCAAGGTCGTGGGGAAAGAACACAGTTGCAGACAGAAGCTTTGAGGAGTTCTGTGAAGCTCTGCCAGGTGGGCATTGAGCCAGTGCAAGGAGTGCACAGAGGAAGGAACTCTACTATGAGTTCTTAAGGAAGAACCAGTATCACTGAGGATTCTGAGAGCTCTACCAGGAGGGCATCGAGCAGGTGCAAGGAGTGCACAGAGGACAGAATTGCTGAAGTTTTGTGAGAAGATACTCTGCCAGGAGGGCATTGAGACATTGTGCAGACAGGCACAAGAGAAGAGAACTCTTTGAGTTCAGTGATTTTGAAGGAAGAGTCCACTGAGGGATCTTCACAGGGTTGTTGAACACACTACAGACTTAGCAAGAGGTTGCTTGAGAGAGAAATAGCCAGGAGGGCATTACATTCTCCACCTGTGGGAGAAGAAAGAAGGATAAAATCCCTTAGGGGTTTGAGCGTTTGAGAAGCTCAGGAGAGACAACACTGTGTGTGCGTGAAGACTTTGCAGAGGCGTAGAAGTCAAAGAATCCCTTGGGGATTCAAGGGTAAAAGCTCAGGAGGAACAATGTCATGGAGAATGCAGGCAAGGCTTAAATTCGATAGCTCACAGGAGGAAACAGATAAAGGTCGAGGCCTTTGAGTTTTGGAAAATTCTCCCAAGGCTGGGAAGAAAGTGTGCAAGCTCGGGAGGAGCAATATCAGCCATTGGATAAGCCGAAGAGATCTGGACCGTTGGAAGGTTTTCACATCCAGGGAGCATCAGAGCGATCACATAGAAGAGGAGATCGTCAGTCGTCGGATCTCACTCAGATATCCATCAACCGTTGGATCGGGTGAAGACATGCGGAGTTTAACCTCTGGAGCAAGCGCGCAGGGAGAACGGATCTGGACTGTCGGATCTTGGTCCAAATACCCGATAGCCGTCAGATCGGTTGGGAGTTGCATGAGGTTTAACTTCATGGACAGGAGGTTGAAAATCCTGACAAGAGGTGTGGCCATCGGGATATCGACATTCGTGAAATCGAGAGTCAGATGACATGAGATCGGGAATTTTCATAGTGAAAATCCCAGAATCATTCTGAGCCGTCCATCATAGGAGGACACATGGTGGAGATCGACTGACCCATCGGTATATTGGCTACCGGGGTTTTGAGTTGATAGAGGATTTCTGTCATCGGAGCATCAAAAAATCTGAAATCGCGAGATCGGATCAGGACCGTCCATCTTGAGGAGACGTGTGGCAACAATCAAGGCAATCAGGACCGTCCATCATACGAGGACGCGTGGAGGAGATCAGAGCATTCAAGAAATTTCCCGAAAGGAAAGCTATCTATCGGTGTTACGGGGATCGGGATATCGCAAATCGTGTGGACAAGAAGTCCATGCATTTCGGAACTTCGAAGTCTGAAACCCCGAAAGAAGGGAAGTGCCATTTAAGGGGCCAGCTGTCATCATATCGGAGAATCAGGATTCGAGAGATCGACAGTCCCGAGGGCAAATGCATCTGGGCATTTGAAAACTCGAAGTCCCGAGGGAGATCAGGGACCGTTGGTTTCATAGGCAATCACAGTCGTTGATCATGCTAAAGGCGTAAAGGGGTTGTTAGCTGACGTCATATCGGGAGTCGGAATATCGGGGATTCCGTGGGCAAGAGATTTAATACATTTCGACACTCAAAACCCTAAACCCCGATAAAAGGTATGACTGTGGTCATATAGAGGAGGTCGCATGGACCACGAGTCTAGCCTGGAGGGCTAACTGAAGTTAGAGCGCATTGGGATTTTGAAGCCCAAAACCCCGAAAGAAGATAAGGCTGTGGTCTTATGAGTTCTGGTCATATGGACTAGGGCATCGCCAAGAGGGGCTAAGGCGAGAAGAGCATATCGGGAAATCGGCAAATCGAAGATCGGGGATTCGAGAGTACAGAGAACTCTTGACATCGGGGATCACGAAACCCCGAAACCCAAAATTATCATCGGGGAAAGTCATAGGTGTGTGTAGAGGCTGTGACAGGGCAAGAAGGACCTGTGGATCATATTTTCACAGAGAGTCCACAGTGGGAATCGAAAAAGTCGCTCCGGCTCGCAGGTGAAGTTAGAACGATCCTTAAGACCGAGAGGTCAGCGCAGGGGCCTTTGCCGAGGCAGAGGTGGCGGCTGTGTCAGAGATGGTATCAGAGCCTGATTCTCGTCTGTATATTTAAGGCGAGGGAGGCATAAGAGGTAAAGAGCACTCTGATATGCACATCAAGTGGTATCAGAGTGGGACTTCACTTGTATATCTCAGGTGAAGCAAGAAGGTAAAGGAAAATAGAGTACTAGAGACTCTGTAATGGTTGGTTGCGGGTAGGAAACAATCTGGGAGACAGTCAAGAGTGGCTGTAGGATGAAGCTGAAAACACTCGGGGTGCAGAGTGACAGCAACAGGTTTGCTAGGAGAGCAGACAGGGACAACAACATGGCTACTGAAATTCGTAGATATGCTGGGAGGAAAAACTCAGAGCTATGGAGCCAAAAAGATATGGATGAAGAGCTCACTGATATAAAGAGAGAGATAGAAAAGCTTGCATTGAAGATGCAACACAAATCAAAATTGAGATGGGTGTATGAATTGCCCATGAAGGAGCCGAAGATGGAATGGCCAGTCAAAGAGTTGATGGATAGAAGACAACGTAGGCTGTTAAAAGGATGGTTGAGGTATGCTGAAAACCTCGACGGACCTGAGGAGATGGTTCAGGTATGTGAACCAGAGATTGGGGAAACTCTCGGTGAAGAGAATGAATTGGGATCGGGTAAAGATCTCAAGAACTGCCAGGAGGAGAGGGAGGAAATTCCAGTTTTCCATGTGGGCAACGAGTTGAGATCACTGCGGGATCTCAGAGACTGTCAGGAGGACAGCCAGGGAATTTCACATTGCCAGCTGGACAATGATATGAGGTCACTGCGGGATCTCGAAGATTTCCAGGAGGGCAGTGGAAGCATCTCAGATTGCCAGATGGGCAGAGATGAGCATTCGAGACTATCTGAAGGTCTCATGGACTCGGAGGTGAGGTCAATTTAGCAAGGAGTGCTGATGAAGATGGGATCAGTTGATCTCATAATTTTCCAGGAGAGCAGTGAACAGATCCCATATTGCCAGGTGGGCAGGGATGAGCAGATGAGTTGGAATCAGCCAGAGGAGATGACAGAGCAGGTGAGCTCAGAAATGGATTTAGATCAGCATGTGCAGCTGACATAGGAGGAAGATATGAGAAATATTCTAATGATTGGGGAAATTGAAATACCCCTACAACTTAGCTCAGAGGAGGTGGAAGTCTGTGTTGTAGATGAAGCAGCGAAAACAGAAGAACAGTCGGTTGTGACTGTCCAGGAAGAATTGGAGCAGAATTTGGAAGCTGCCCAAGCAGGAGAGGAAAATGAACATTCTGAGGAATGGCTCAACATATTCAGCCAGGAAGCTGTAGCACTGAAGCTGACAACAGAAGAAGTAGAAGAGGATGATGAGAATTCTGAGGAATGGCTCACTATTTTCAGCCAGGAGACTGAAAAGACTGCAACATGGGAGTTTGCAGCAGAGAAAGAAGAGACAGACAACACTAGTTTGGCTGATCTGTATGAAGAAAATTGAATCCTTGGAGAGAAGGGTGAAGGTGCAGGGCGTGCACATCCAACAGGTGAAGTTGGAAGCTGATGAAGAAGGTGTGGGAGATCACAGTGATCTGCCCATGTGCCGAAATTTTTTGCAGCTAAGGAGACTACATGAATAGAGCCAGCCATTAGAGAAGCTAGACAAAGTGATCGACATGATCAGAGAGCTAATGATCCGGTCAGCAGAAACTGCCAGCAAGGAGAATTTGGGCAGAAGAGTAGCAACAACAACAACAACAACAATGCAACAGAAGCAGCAGTAGGAAGATGGAGTAGATGAACAGCTCCAGAGGATGATTTGGGATCCAGGGGGATTTCAACATTAGAGATGGGAAGCTCATGAGCAGGAGCTCATGAATTTTTCAGCTGAGGAGTATGATGCAGGAGCATCTCTCCACATCAGCCAACCAACCAGCCACGTCAGCAAATTCAAATCGCGTGTTGAAGAGAGGTGCAACCTCAATTAAAATTTGAATGAATGTAATTTAATGTTTAAGTTGTTGAGCTGGGAAGCCGTGCCTTTGCGCAGACTATAGATAAGAAGGCCTTTAATGTTTGTAAGGCTGAGATCTAGATCCGATTCTAGACTAGACAACTATTCAATGTAATTGAATAGGGTAGGTAGGTTGGAGGAAAGAGCTCTAAGAGCCCCCTCAGGTAAAAGAGATTTAGGGATATCTCATTTTGGTAAGAAGGAGAGTAGGAGCATAGAGAAGAGGAGGATCCGAGACCTTGTTATAGGCCGTGCTCAGGAACACTTTGTAAAAACAAGCATTTGCCATTTTAATACAAAGAGCATCTTTTCCTGCATGATTATGTGTTAAATGAATGTCTGAGAGTGTTCTTCATATGATCTGAATATATGCTGTAGGTTTTCATTTGTAGGAGTGTGTTTGATTTCAGGTGAAGGTATTTGAGGTTTCATGCCATGAGGGCATGACAGAGTACTGCGGTCTCTGGATACCAGTGCACTGAAGCACTTCTGAATTCTGCAGATTCAGACAAAGACGTGCTGCGGCACAAGAACTGAAATCAACAACTCAGGGAAGACCTCAAGGTTACTGAACACCTTGGAGGCAAGGATGTGGGGAAAGAACACAGTTGCAGACAAAATCTCTGAGGAGTTCTGTGAAGCTCTGCCAGGTGGACATTGAGCCAGTGCAAGGAGTGCACAGAGGAAGGAACTCTGCTGTGAGTTCTTAAGGAAGAGCTAGAATCACTGAGGATTCTAAGAGCTCTGCCAGGAGGGCATCGAGCAAGTGCAAGGAGTGCACAGAGGAAAGAATTTCTGAAGTTCTGTGAGAAGATACTCTGCCAGGAGGGCATTGAGACATTGTGCAGACAGGCACAAGAGGAGAGAACTCTTTGAGTTCGGTGATTTTGAAGGAAGAGTCCACTGAGGGATCTTCACAGGGTTGTTCAATACCCTGCAGACTCAGCAAGAGGTTGCTTGAGAGAGAAATAGCCAGGAGGGCATTACATTCTCCACCTGTGAGAGAAGAAAGAAGGATAAAATCCCTTAGGGGTCTGAGCGTCTGAGAAGCTCAGGAGAGACAACACTGTGTGTGCTTGAAGACTCTGCAGAGGCGCAGAAGTCAAAGAATCCCTTGGGGATTCAAGGGGAAACGCTCAAGAGGAAAAAATTCATGGAGAACGCAGGCGAGGCTTAAAGTCTAGAGCTCGCAGGAGGAAACAGACAAAGGTCGAGGCCTTTGAGTTTTGGAAAATTCTCCCAAGGCTGGGAAGAAAGTGTGCAAGCTCGGGAGGAGCAATATCGGTCGTTGGATAAGCCAAAGAGATCTGGACCGTTGGAAGGTTTTCATGTCCAGGGAGCATCAGAGCGAGCACATAGAAGAGGAGATCGTCAGTCGTCGGATCTCACTCAGATATCCGTCAGCCATTGGATCGGGTGAAGACGTGCGGAGTTTAGCCTCTGGAGCAAGCGCGTAGGGAGAACGGATCTGGACCGTTGGATCTTGGTCCAAATACCCGACCGTCGTCAGATTGGTTGGGAGTTGCACGAGGTTTAACTTCGTGGACAGGAGGTTGAAAATCCCAACGAGAGGTGTGGCCATCGGGATATCAGCATTCGTGAAATCGGGAGTCACGATGACATGAGATCGGGAATTTTCATAGTGAAAATCCCAGAATCAATATGAGCCGTCCATCATAGGAGGACACATGGCGAAGATAAAACGACCCATTGGTGTATCGAATACCGAGGTTTTGAGTTGACAGAGGATTTCTGTCATCGGAGCATCGAAAACTCCGAAATCGCGAGATCGGATTAGGACCGTCCATCTTGAGGGGACGCGTGGCAGAAATCGAGGCGATCAAGACCGTCCATCATAGGAGGACGCGTGGAGGAGATCAGAGCATTCGGGAAATTTCCTGAAAGGAAAGTTATCTATTGGTGTTACGGGGATCGGGATATCACGAATCGTGTGGACAAGAAGTCCATGCATTTCGAAACTTCGAAGTTCGAAACCCCGAAAGAAGGGAAGTTCCATTTAAGGGGCCAACTGTCATCATATCGGAGAATCAGGATTCGAGAGATCGACAGTCCCGAGGGAAAATGCATCTGGGCATTTGAAAACCCGAAGTCCCGAGGGAGATCAGGGACCGTTGGTTTCATAGGCGATCACAATCGTTGATCATGCTAAAGGCGAAAAGGGGTTGTTAGCTGACGTCATATCGAGAGTCGAAATATCGGGGATTCTGTGGGCAAGAGATATAATACATTTCGACACTCGAAACCCCGAACCCCGATAAAAGGTATGACTATGGTCATATAGAGGAGGTCGTGTGGACCACGAGTCTAGCCTGGAGGGCTAACTGAAGTTAGAGCGCATCGAGATTTTGAAGCCCAAAACCCCAAAAGAAGATAAGGCTGTGGTCTTATGAGTTCTGGTCATATGGACTAGGGCATCGCCAGGAGGGGCTAAGGCGAGAAGAGCATATCGGGAAATCGGAAAATCGGAGATCGGGGATTCGAGAGTACAGAGAACTCTTGACATCGGGGATCATGAAACCCCGAAACCTGAAATTATCATCGGGGAAAGTCACAGGTGCGTGTAGAGGCTGTGACAGGGCAAGAAGGACCTGTGGATCGGATTTTCACAGAGAGTCCACAGTGGGAATCGAAAAAGTCGATCCAGATCACAAGTGAAGTTAGAACGATCCTTAAGACTGGGAGGTCAGCGCAGGGGCCTTTGCCGAGGCAGAGGTGGCGGCTACGTCATTGTCCTACAAATTTGGTGTCCCTGTCTGAGACTATGCTCCTAGGCAATCCATGTAGTCTCACCACTTCTCTGGAAAAAAAATTGGCTATATGTGTAGCATCATTTTTCTTCTGGCATGGTATGAAATGTGCCATCTTTGAAAATATGTCCACCACAAAAAATATGGAATCACTCCCTTTCTGAGTTTTAGGAAATCCCAATACAAAATCAATATTGATTGCATCCCATGGCCTTTATGGAATTGGTAATGGTTGATACAAACTAGTGTTATGTTGTCTTCCCTTTGCATACTAGAAAATTCTGCATTTGTTCACAAACCTTTTCACCTCTGCCCTCATGCTCGACCAATAGTATGAATTTATTAGCGGTGCAAATGTCTTATCATGACCAAAGTGTCCAGCTAAACCTCCACTGTGTTTCTCTTTCAATGGGTTATCTCTCATTGAGCATGTTGGTATGGATAGTTGTCTCCCTTTGAATAACAATCCATCTTGGATCAAATATTTTGTCCATGGGCTTCTGTCTCCCAACAAAGGATTCTTACATGCCTCATAAGCTTCCTTAAAATATTGATCTTCTCGATACATTTCCTTGAGGTGTTCAAACCCTAAGGTATCCACTTGGAATTCATGTACAATTAAACTCCTCCTGCTCAAATCATCTGCAACTTTATTAGCAATTCCAACAATATGTTTATTAACAAAAGTAAAATTCTACATAAATTCTACCCATTTAGCATGTCTCTGATTCAACTTTTCTTGCCTAGTAATAAACTGCAAAGCTTGATTATCATTGAACAAGACAAATTCTTTAGGAATTAGATAGTGTCTCCACTTCTTCAAAGCTTGAATCATTGCATAAAAGTCTTTGTCATATGTGGAATACTTCTTATTGGTGTCATTCATCTTCTCACTGAAATAAGCAACTGACCTATTATCCTGACTCAATACTGCTCCAATAGCTACTCCACTTGCATCACATCTCACTTGAAATGTTTTCCCAAAATATGGGAAGACCACAATTGGTTGTTTTGTGATCTTATCCTTCAACACTTGAAATGTTTTTCATCTTCCTCTGTCCAATTAAAATACTTGTGTTTCTTCTTAACAGTGTCCAGCATGGGTGTACATATACCACTGAAATTTTTGATAAACTTTCTATAAAAACTTGCTAATCCATGAAAAATTCTTACTTCAAATATTCTTCCCGGAGACGATCATTCTTTGATTGCTCTCACCTTTTCTGGATCCATCTTCAATTCATCTGAAGATATCACAAAACCCAAGTATATGAGTTATGTCTTCATAAAAGAGATTTTCTTCAGATTTATCAACAATTTTTCTTGTTGCAACCTTCTCATTACTGATGTCAAATGGTTTAAGTGTTCTCCCTCTGTCTTACTGAAGATTAGTATGTCATCCAGATACACTATGACAAATTTTCCTATGAAATCTTTCAATACTACATTCATTAATCTCATAAATGTGCTTGGTGCATTTGTCAACCCAAATGGCATGACCAACCATTCAAACAAACCTTCGTTTGTCTTGAATGTTGTCTTCCATTCATCTCTCTCTCTCATCCTTATTTGGTGATATCCACTCTTCAATTCTATCTTGAAAAAATAGTTTGCTCCACTCAAACAATCCATCAAATCATCCATCATGGGTAAAGGGAATCTATACCTAATGGTGATCTTATTGATGGCTCTGGAATCTGTACGCATTCTCTATCCTCCATCCTTCTTTGGACTCAACACAGTTGGTATTGCACATGGTCTTAGGATTTCCCTGACTAAACCTTTATCCAACAACTCTTGGACTTGATTTTTGACTTCCTCATTCTCTCTAGGTGTCAACCTATAAGCTACTTTGTTTGGTAAACTAGCTCCTGGAATAAGGTCAATATGATGGCTTATACTCCTAATGGGTGGAAATGAGTGAGGTAACTCATCCACTACTATGTCAACAAAGTTTTCTAATAGTTCCTATATTTCTTCAGGTAAATCCTCCACATACATATTTGTAAGGATAACTCTTGGCTTCCTCACTATAGCAAACTGCATCTCCTGCTCCTTCTTGACTTCATTCAAGAGTTCCTTCCCACTCATGAGAAGTATACTTGAACTAGCTTCTCTCTTTTTCTCTTTGTCTTCTATTGACAACAACATATGTGTCCTACCATTCTTTTCTAAGGTATAAGTATTTTTTCTCCTATCATGCATAACTTTTCGGTCAAACTACCATGGTCTCCCCAATAAAATATGACAGACATCCATAGGAATTACATCACATAATATTTCATCTCTAGAACCTCCTATTTTAAATTCAACTTGGCATTGTTGACTTACCATTACTTGATGTCCTTTCTGCAACCATGATACCTTGTATGGGTTTGGATGTGCAGTTGTCTTTAGTTCCAGTTTCTCCACCATCTCTGTGGATACTAGATTGTCAGTGCTCCCACTGTCTATGATCATATTGCAAACTTTGTCTTTCATCTTGCAAGCAGTTTTGAACAGACTTGTTCGTTGAACTAGTTCCTCTACCTCCTTCTCTGGTTTAAGAATAAATTTCCTCATAACAATGTTCTTTCCTCCTTCTGCTGCTTATGGTTCCACATGCTTATGTGCTTCAGAAATGTGTGCGTCTCCTCCTTTTGTGTCTTTCTTCCTCTCTGTGAATTCCCAATACATGTGCCCTGTCTTTCCATAGGCATAACATCTAACTTCACCTCCTCTGGCTCTTCCTCTTCCTCTAGGAAAAGAGATTCTTCCTCCATGTTTCCCTTCTCTAGAACTTCCACCTTTCTCAGGGTGATTATGCTGCTTTCCGGCTTCATGCTTTGGTTTCTGGGACTTCTCTTTTCTCGTTCCCTTACCTCTGCTTGAATTTCCTCCTCTGTTTCATTGGCTTTGCTTTCTGGCCAATTTCTCTTTAGCTTTCAAAGCTTCTTGATAAGCATCCTCGACTTTACTAAGTTTCATATAAGTATTTTTTCTCCTATCATGCATAACTTTTCGGTCAAACTACCATGGTCTCCCCAATAAAATATGACAGACATCCATAGGAATTACATCACATAATATTTCATCTCTATAACCTCGTATTTTAAATTCAACTTGGCATTGTTGACTTACCATTACTTGATGTCCTTTCTGCAACCATGATACCTTGTATGGGTTTGGATGTGCAGTTGTCTTTAGTTCCAGTTTCTCCACCATCTCTGTGGATACTAGATTGTCAGTGCTCCCACTGTCTATGATCATATTGAAAACTTTGTCTTTCATCTTGCAAGTAGTTTTGAACAGACTTGTTCGTTGAACTAGTTCCTCTACCTCCTTCTCTGGTTTAAGAAGAAATTTCCTCATAACGATGTTCTTTCCTCCTTCTGCTGCTTCTGCTTCCACATGCTTATGTGCTTCAGAAATGTGTGCGTCTCCTCCTTTTGTGTATTTCTTCCTCTCTGTGAATTCCCAATACATGTGCCCTGTCTTTCCATAGGCATAACATCTAACTTCACCTCCTCTGGCTCTTCCTCTTCCTCTAGGAAAAGAGATTCTTCCTCCATGTTTCCCTTCTCTAGAACTTCCACCTTTCTCAGGGTGATTATGCTGTTTTCTGGCTTCATGCTTTGGTTTCTGGGACTTCTCTTTTCTCGTTCCCTTACCTCTGCTTGAATTTCCTCCTCTGTCTCATTGGCTTTTCTTTCTGGCCAATTTCTCTTTAGCTTTCAAAGCTTCTTGATAAGAATCCTCGACTTTAATAACAAACATCATGCCGATCTCCTCTTGTATTTCATATCTTAGTCCATTGATATACCTGGTTTTGTTTTCACCCTCATTCTCTTTCTGTCCAGCCCTGATGTTCAGTCTGTAAAATTCCTCAGTGTATTCCTTCACTGATAATATTTTTTGTCTCAGCTTCTGCAATCTTTTGAATAGATTGATTTGATAGTCCTTTAGGATAAATTTTTCTTTTAGCTTGGCTACCATCCTATCCCAGCTTTTAATTTTTCGTTTTCCCTTGCATCTGCGATCGGCTTGTAGTTCGTCCCACCATAGTGCTTCATGACCCTTCAGTCTTTTCATTGCATGCTTTACCATCTTGTCTTCTTCGATATCTTCATAATCGAAGTATTTTTCCATAGCTCATACTCAATCCAACAATTCTTGAACTTCTAAATTGCCTTCATACATTCGTACCTCTATTTTTTCTCTGGCTCCTATTCTTGAAACAACTTTCAATAAGTTGTCTTCTGCAGCATCCTCTGCTACATTTTCTTCGACCTCTATCTCTTTTCTTTAATATTCACTGGTATCTCTAGTGTCTGGTGTTCTCCTTTGCGATGTTTCCATGGCGTCCAGTCTCATTCTGAGTCACCTCATTTCTTCTTCCATTTATGGATTCACTCTGCGTCTTCTGGGTGGCATGATTCCACTGCCTTTCCTACTAATGTTTATAAACATAATCAACTCTTGATACCACTAATGATATCAATTTATCTCCTTACCACTAATGATATCAATTTATCTCCTTTCTCCTTTGTCTGTTGTTTGCAAACAAATTCAATAGCTCTGATACCACCTGATGCATCCCCCTGGGCCCCTACTCTCCTATAAGGCTACACGACCTCCCGGTCAAGGATCTACGATTCTTTGAGCCAAATCGACTCTTTTAAACTCAACTGGTCTCACTTTGTAATTGAACACAGGTCCTTTCATCTTTTGGTGCAGGTTCTATGCTACCCGCGACCCCTTCTTATGCGTTGTTGAACTATTGTGTTTTAGGCGCTAGCCACTTTTCCATTAGCCCCTTCCTAGATGTGACCTTGGGCGATGACCTCACATAAACACGTGATTGCGGGTGTGGCCAAGAATGGTGTGAAACCAAACTGCTTTTCACCCTGTAATTCACCACGAGCCACCACGTGTCCCTTTCACAATACCGTGGTCTCGATTTCGGCCCACCCTCAACTTTTTAAAGTTTGAGCACCTTCTGTCCCCGCAATGCGACATGACCATTGATCTCGTGGCCTTGGTGGTGCTTCTAGACCAACGAATCAGATATGTCCCTTTCAAATCAATGGATTAGATCTACTCCTTTCAAATAAGTGGTCGTGATTTGTTTCATGGTTTGGGTTTTGAAGTTTTCAACTCTCAAACCTTGCTTCCTCTGCAATGACAATCTCTTGCCACGTGTCCTCCTCAATCGACATCTTTGACCGTTTCTGGATTTCGGACTTCGAAAATATCAATTCTCAACTCTCGCTTCCTCTGAAACGACTATCTCCCAAAATGGAAGATCTGTTGACACTTGTCCTCGGTAAACAGATGGTTGTGATTCCCCTCAGGTCTTTGGGGTTTGGAAATTTCAAACCTTCACTCTCACTTCCTCCCGAAGTACTTCTACCCAATGTACGTGATTTGTTGACACATGTCCTCCTTGAATCAACGACCCTTGTCCTCTTTGGGACTTCTTCCTTCAGAAGTCTCAACTTCTCCATGCTCTGTTTCTCCCGGAGCAGATCGAAAACTCTCGTCTACTTCGGTTATTCAGGGTTCGGGTGTTTCAACATTTCACCTTCGCCTTCCCTTTGATTTCATGACTCGTCGAAGTGTGTCCTTCTGGATCTGACGGTCCAGATTTCCTTTGGCTCTTCAACTCTTCAGGCTTTAGGAGTTTCAAACTTCTTCGCACTCGTTCCTCCCAGAGTGCCTTCACCCGAAACTAATGGATTTCCACCACGTGTCCTTCCAGATGATGGATGGTCCCTAATAACTTCGGGACTTTGGCAAATCCACTCTCCTATGTACACAAAGCGTTAAGGCTTGTGCACATTTCCTTTGATCAGATGGCTGTCGAACCTTTGCATTGTGATCCAATGACTACTGTCGCTCCTCCTCCTGAGCTTCTGATTTCTTTCAACTTAGAAGATTTTCTAAGTGTTCAAAGGCTTCGACCTTTTCTCCACCTGCGAGTTCGTCTCTTGGATCTCGTCTGCACTTCTGAAAAATGGTATCTCTTCTAAACTTGGTTTCCTTTGAGGATTTCGACCTCCCATGCACTCCTTGCACTCCAGGGATCTCGATAAACTTAGATCGAAGGATTTCTTCAAAATAAATTCTTCCCGCACTCTTTGCGATCCTCTGTTCTGGTTCTTCAACACTCAGTCGTTCCTTGACATTGTGCACTCCTTGCACCTGGTCTAAGTTTTCGTTGTTCCTTATGAACTCCTCTGAGTCAATCCAAGACTCTGTCGATGCACTCCTTGCGTACGAGATGCACACCTTGCATATGAGTTTAAGAAGAGAAACAATTGAAACTTATCCAGTTTCGTCACAAACTCATATGATCAACTCTTGAGCAATCATACATGAGCAAAATGAACTAAAGAACATACACATAATATAAAATTCATTCAATCACGCATCAAAATGAACACAGTCTGAAGAATTGGGATAATTATGTTTGTTCTATTCATTCATGAAACAAATTACATAGTATTGCAGTTCTTCACTGCATCTTTCTTCTACTCTAGTTTGCCTCTACTGATACTCTACCACTTCTATATCTTCTTCAATACAACAAAAAAACTATCTAAGGAGTGGCTCCTCGAGCTCCTCTCCGTCCTGTCTGCAACCTATCCTATCAGTTCTTAGTGGTTACTTACCTTCTCTTATTCCAATAATGATCAATTATTACCAGATAAGAGATGACACTCTATATCTGCAACTCCTTACAGTCGTATAAGACTTTTACAAACAAGAAATATTTAAAAACTGTTGTTTCCAAAATATCTCAACAACTCATTCTGTTCCTGAGTTAAATGTTGATTTGGAATTTTGCGATGCTGAGATGCTGTATCCCTGCCTCCACGCTTGCATCTTTGACTTTGAAGGTAATGCTCCTGCATCACATGACACTAAAATTGTCTATGATGTTAGTACCAAAGTAAGGAAGAATACTATCACAACAACTCGAGGACTCACACGCTAGATCCAACTTCTGAAATGATGCCTTATAAACCTCCTCTCTTTCAACACAATTATTGTGTATGTGTGATTGTTCAAAACAAATCCACATATCTGAAAATAATGTTAACACACACCTAGAGAAAATGAGTATTAATATCGAACAAAATTCCAACATATGAATATACCACAGTAATAGGATAGCCTGTAACATCATACACATAAAAACCACAAGATAAAGATAACTCACGAGGCATGGCATTGAAACTATCAATGATGTTAGTACCATAGTGAGGGAGAATGTTATCACATCAACTCAAGGACTTGCACTCCAAGACTAGCTTCTAGAGTGACGAATTTTGGTTAGATTAATTCCTTATAAACCATTTTTGTATGATCACAATTGTTATGTATGTGAGAATATTCACGATACACACATACCCAATGACAATGTTAATAAACACACACACACAATTGAGAAGCACATATTAATGAGGAATGAAATCCCAACAAAGGAATACACTATTCTAAAAAGTTAGCATGGAACATCACATAGATAGCAACAAGAAGTCAAAGACAAAACACATAACACAATATCAAAATCATCGTCAATGTTAGTATTAAAGTGAGAAAATATGTTATCATATCAACTTCGAGACTTACACCCCAAATCTAAGTTCTATATTGACAAAGTTTTTGATGTAAATAATATCTTATAAACCATCTCACACGAAACATCAAAATTGCTATGTATATAGAGACTGTTAACCTGTACACACTAAATAACACTGTTAACATGTACACACAAAATTGAAAATATGGACCTCTTAATATCGATGAAATCCCAACATACTAAAAGTATGTTGTTGTAACAAGATACTCTGTAACAATACAAATATCATCCACGAGACAAAGATTGCCCAAAAGGCATGGCTCCGAAACAATTGATGATGTAACTAATACTATAGTGAGAAAATATATTATCACATTAACCTTGGGAATTTGTACCTCAATAATAATTAAATTGACAAAGACCTAGGAACTTGTACCTCGATAATAATTAAATTGATAAAGGTTGTAGCATATAAATATTTTATATATCATTTCTATTTCATTTCTTTCCATAATTATTTTAAAATAATATTGTTTATTTTTAATATTTTAATAGTTTTTGAAAATTATTTGGTTTATAAAGATGTAATCAACCCTAATCTAGAAGATCAAAATTATCTATCTGTTTTGCCAAGTGTAAAGAAAAAAATAAGCATTGCTAAGATAAGAACAAATTCTCACGAACTCCATAGTGAAACTGGGCGTTGGTCAATTCCTAAAACGCCATGGGATGAAAGAGTGTGTCACCTTTGTGACACTAAGAAGGTTGAAGATGAAAAACACTTTCTCTTAGATTGTCTAGCCTATACCCATATTAGATCTCATTTTCAAAATATTGATCACACTACCAACCTTCCTAACCTCTTAACTCAACAAAAGTATGGTGATCTTGGAAAGCTCCTCTTAATGCTTTTCGAGCACAGAAACAAAATTCTAAAGAATCACAAGTAATCACTTACCCTCTTAAGGTTCGATAGACCGATTAGGTCTTAGTGGTCGTTAATTATCATCATCATCAACAACATTTTCGATTAAAATCTAAATTAAAAAAACAATTGATTTTGTTTTTAGTTTGAAAATTTTATTAAAATTTATTTTAATCATTTTAATTTTAATGGCACGATAAAATAAAGATTATGATTGAAAATATTTTTTTTATTCATCCTAATGATTTTATAAGTTAAACAAAGTGGGAAAAAATATTTTTCACCTTCTATAACTTGTATTATATAAATAGTGATTGTATTTTTTCTTTTAATGGATTTTGGGATGGGCCTTGTCTAACTCTTCTAAGAAATGACTTTTTTCGTTGGAATTCGACGACATAAATCTGTATGAAATCATTTTTTTTGTTTTTTACAATCTATTTCTGAATGTAGAAATGGATTCAGCATGCTGAAAAACTCTTGGGGCACTCGAATTATACATAAATAATCATTCAAATATATGGATCTAACAATTTCTTACCAGATTTCAGACAAATGTTCCTAGAAAAAATCACTGAAAATGAATCATTTCGTAAAACGTTTAGACTACAACTTTTGAGATATGTTCACTACCTTATTTTTACCATTTTTTAAAATTCATTTAAATTTTGTGAATTTGTTTTAGGTTTTGTAATATTGTTTTTTCTTCAACTTAATACCCTCGTCACATAATTATAATTGTTTTTTAATATTTTTTTTTTCATCACATAATTATAATTGTTTTTTAATAAAAGTTTTTTTTCATGTTATATTGTTATGGTTTTATGTTTATTGTTTGATTACGTTAATGAACTTAATATCCTCGTCACATAATTATAATTGTTTTTTAATAAAAGTTTTTTTTCATCACATAATTATAATTTTTTTTTAATAAAAGTTTTTTTCATGTTATATTGTTATGGTTTTATGTTTATTGTTTGATTATGGTAATGAACATGTTTATTAAATAAAGTGTATATGATAAATAAATGAAGTTTGATTAAATATTTTTCAAAATTTCATTTCTATATTTGAATATAGTGAAAATAAAGTAAAGTAAAAAACACAAAAAAAAACATGTTAACCTATTGTAATATTAAATTAAATTGAACTCAACTAACTCCGAGTGTCAAAATATTTTATTATAGAGTTCATTATGTTTTTCATAATCTATGGGTTTTGAAAAACAATACTAATTCCAAGTGTCAAAATATCTTATTATAGAGTTCATTATGTTTTTCATAATCTACGGGTCTTGAAAAACAATAGAGGTATGGAATTGGGTAAAGTTACATATGATATTATTAAAGGTAGGGCAAGTTAAAAGAAAATGTTGCTCATCCTTAACCTCTTTTGTATCAC
Organism: Picea sitchensis; assembly: GCA_010110895.2. NCBI lineage: Eukaryota > Viridiplantae > Streptophyta > Pinopsida > Pinales > Pinaceae > Picea > Picea sitchensis. The sequence continues at coordinate 85,214 of SNQJ01S0060185.1, forward strand.
AATTTTTTTTAACAGCCACAGGGTAAATTGTATTAGAAAAAGGGTACAACATATACTACAATATAGATTACATGATGTAGGAGCATCAAGAATATTTGAAAGATGTTACTTGAAGGCAATAACGATGGCCAATAGGGACATCATGGACATGAAGACTGTATGAAACGACATATGCTACAAAATGTGGCAAAGTTGCAGAGTGTGACAATACTATTGTAAAATGTGACAATGTTGCTACATAATGTGATAGGTTGCAGAAAGTGATAATGTTTCTATAAAATGTAAAAGTGTTGTAGGTTGTGACAGTGCTATGAAATGGGCATGATTCTACATAATTGATAAAAGATAAATGCGCAAGAGAAGAAGCAAAGGTTAAGAGGAAATTTGTCCACATGTGTAGAAGGTTGTTCAAAGGACGTGTTGAAGAAGGAGTGCACTCTTGAGTGGAAGTTGGAAGGTCATGTTGGATGAGGTGACTCACTATAGAAGAAGAGGACAAATATCAAGCTAAAAATGAAAGGGAAGAAGATGAAAACAAAAGGCATGATAAGACTATTTTGAAGCTGAAGGTGAATAGTTTCCTGAAGATAAATACATACAACATCAAGGAGGCAAGAAAGAGAGATAATAAAAAATAATAGAGTGTGGCTCGAAGAAGAAGAGAGGAGAGATACAAGGTAGTGGTTGAGGTTTCCATGGCCTTTGGCATGGCAATCTAATGTACTTTCTAAGTTGATATGCAACTCTACACAATGGAAGATTGGTAAAAAACAAAGAAGGTTGGGAGCTGCAGGCTTGATCTGCAAAGCAGCTATGCTAGAGGAGCATAGAATAAGATGGGCGAGTTCTATAGAGGTCAATGACGTTCCCATACATGTAATCTATAAATTTGTAATAATAATAAGACAAACAACTATTTCCCTTATGTTATGAGTTTAGTTCTAAGATAACTATGTTGAAATATTTGTCTATGTATGGATACTGTTGTGTGCCATCATGATAATTGTTCCAATGACATTAGGGAAAGAGAGTGTGTGGAATGTATGTTGAAGAACCTTATCATATGAGATATTTCAAATATTGTTGTTGATATTTTAGTGTATGATGCCAATGAGCATGAGAGTTTTTGTTTGAATATAAATGTATGCGCAAATACTCCTAGTGCACAGAAGAGGGTCTATGTAATATATACTCATGAGAGAAGTCCAAGTATGAGAAAGGATAGGTTCCTTGGTTTATAAACTAATTGTTGATTGCATGATTGAATGGAATAACTTGTAGGATGATGCCACCATGAAGAGAGTATACATACATACATATTGTAGAATGCATTGTGCAGGTTGCAACTCTCATGTTGCAAATTGGAAAATATGGAGTGGATGGGTTAATGCATACTTGTGTTTTGTAGTGTCCATTTATTGGTGCTACAAAAGAGAAGATAATGGGGATGTGAAAATATAGTGGTTATACCATTCTTTGTTTGACACATCTGTGGTTCTATTATGCAATAAAATTTTTAGAGCATCTATGTTCCCAATTTTGCACCAAAGAAGGAATCTTACTCTTAATTTACTCTGATGGGAAGGAGGGGTGGATCCTCTTGCATCAATACATCACAATATAGTTTCAGTAAAAACATAGTAGTAGTTACATGGTTGTAATGTCCCCAATTAGTTTGGGTGGAGATATTACGTTTCTGCCCCAAATTATTATTCCTTCTTAAGCTAATGTGATGTTAACCTCTTATAAAATAGTTTTCTCAATGAGGAATATTTTCAAATAGATAGCAAACATCCATTACACAAGATTTAGAGAAGATAACCATGACATCTTATTATGGATGGAAACTCCCAAAAATCAATACAATGATAACTATTGGTTGTAATAACAACTACAGAATATGGCTAAGCACACAAACTAATGTCTTCTAGGAAATGACGCCAAAAGTGTCATTGCTTGAAAACCATGCATATATTTCTCCAACAATGATGCAAAAAGTGTCGGGCAATTCAATTGATTAAATTGCTTTACATTAAATTTTCAACTAGAGAGCTCATAAGCTTGTGAGATGTCGACAAAATATATGCAAGAGTAGGCAACTAACTCTAAACTAAGAAAGTTGAATTGAAAATGTCAAAAACAAGAATTAAAATCAAATGATCTTATGTTGTAGGTCGAGTCCTATGGATTTTCAACTATCTCTTGGATTCTCAAGATTAACAACATTAAGATCTTTGATGCACACCACACTCAACCAATCACACTTGCAGAAATGAAATTGCTACAAAATTCAACTGAGCTCAATGGACTTATAATTCAACAATTAATCACATTCCTTTGGTTGACAAGCAAAAACATCAACTGGTTTTGTGATCACTAAAGAAACTCAACCTTCAATGCCTAACTTTGTATGGAAACCACACTTGCAAAAATGAAAGAGTATAAAGGAATGGGAAAGGTCTAACCGGGAGCAATCTTCCCTCCCAAGTTACTTTTCCGACAGGTTTTTTGGTGGTCCATTTTTAAATTTTCCATCATTCCAGAACTCTGATCAATTTTCTGACCATCTGGGTTGGTTTAAAATGGGGAAAAACTCCTAGGGTATGGTTATGAAATGCATGGAACTTTGATCCATGCTAAACTCAGACTACCCCTGAAAATTTGGCTAGATTCAGGTCCGTTTTTTGCATGAAAAGAAAAACTCGGGAGGGAAGATTGCTCCCGAGTTAGCCTACTCCAAAAGGAATGGACAATAATAGAAATGAAAAAATAATGAAATAAAATTACACAACAAAATGAAGTTATTTAGGAATTGTATACTAGAGAGGGGGCCATGCCTCTCTTGGCATATACTACTAAGAAAGACTATAGTAGAGAACTCTTGATATGCAACAACAAGATCTTTATTCCAACATCAAAATGATTACAATGATCCTTCTCTTCAATGTGTAACTTTATTCTCTAACCTCTCCTTCAACTCTCTACTATCTAAATCCATAACTCCAATATGAATGATATCCTCTCGTATTTATACATAAAGCTTCTCCTTCACAAACGAAAAATGAGTTACAACAAGATGAAATCATATCCTAAATAAGTGGATTTGCAACTAACAAATCCTAGATCCTAAATATGTGGATCTATTCACCACCAAATCTTGGATTTGATATAAGATAATTTGAAGAAGATAATAAAATCATAGTCCATGAGATCCATGTGCCCGAATTCGTAGATATGGGTTGCAACTTGGTCAAACCACTTAGCTACAAAATTACAGGCTAGTTACTGTTGATTAATTGGGTTGGTTGTCATTGATTTCAACCCTTGAAGAAACTTGGGTAATGGACCCAAGTTTGTTTGATGGATAATGGTATGAGTTTTGATATATTTGCAGGTAAAACTATTCTATATGGATAGTACATGTCATTCCATTTTCGGTGGTATGTGGAGCATCACATAACTCCTCACGGTTAGAGAGTTATGGCCATGTGAAGTTGGAGAACCCTCATGAGTCATCTAGAAGCCCCAAAAGGTCAAAGTAGTCAAAGTGTTTGCAAAGAAGAAATTATTTAAACAATAAAGTGAAGTTATGAGTGTACTATAAGTCAAAGAGGATGCAAAATAAATTATTTAAATAATAAAGTTAATGGAGAACTTACTAATTATGGAAAGTGGTTAAGTTAAGTGGACAAGTGGTTATAAGTGGGTTAACCCTAAAATAAGGAAAGTGGGTTAAGATGGTTAAAAGATAACCCCTTGAGGATGCTACATGAAAGTATAAATAAGAGGCAAGACTCTCTCATTTAAACACACTTGAACCTATTGAATATCATTGAATATCTATTTTGTGAAAGGTTATTTGGGAAGGTATTATTGATAGAGAAAAGTGCGACAGAAAAATCGCGGCAAAAAAAGTGCGGCAGAAAAAATGTGGCAGAAAAATCGTGGCAGAAAAATCGCGGCAGAAAAAGTGCAGTAGAAAAATCGCGGTAGAAAAAGTACGGAAGAAAAAGTGTGGCAGAAAAATCATGGCAGAAAAAGCGTGGCAGAAAAAGTACGGCAGAAAAATCGTGGCAGAAAAAGTGCAGCAAAAAGATCGCGGCAACAACATGGTTGGGGTCTATTTATGAGAGATATGACACATCTTTTTTGAGGTATGTTTTGTGAGCTAGGGTTTATCTCTTGAGATGATATTTGATGTTCAATATTGCTGCATATATTAGATTTGTTGAGGGATACAGTTGGTATTTTGTTGTTCGTATTTGGCATATGGGTATTTCTCTTTTGGTTGTGATGTGTTGCTAAAGTTTTTGGTTTAGGTTGAGGCTACATAACAGTGAGGTTGTGGCACATGGTTTGATGTAAGGGTTTATGGTATTTGGTTTATATATAGAGTGATTAATTTTTGATGGTTATATTGGTGTATGTCTTTGGTATATGGTTGAGGTACATGTTGGGTACATGGTTGAGACAAGTAGTTGATGAGTTGGCACATACATGAGGTGTATAGTTG